>CM062351.1:32631492-32712492 GCA_031216105.1 Dalbergia cultrata
TACAATTTCTTAGTTTAATTAGTTAAAAAAAATAATTTCATATTCTGAATATTAATGTTAGTAATGAATATCAAAATATTTATATGTAGTTGATGGATTGAATAAGGGCTATAAACTCTTTTTAGGATCAATGCAACAAACTCTAATTTATAGATTTAAAAGAAATTAAAGAACGACACAATTACGATTGATTTTTGAAAAAACTCTCTTAAAATAGTATAATGAATCTAATAATATTTTGTATGCATTAAAAACTAAAAAAAATAATACGATGTATAAATCCAAAATAATAATAATAAAATCGGTAATAAATAATTTACATATAATATTTTCTGTGTCATATTTGTGTTCAGTAATAACAATATTTTTTTAAAATCATTGTATATTAGACATATCTAAAATAATACTTTAGTTTAAAATTCCTTTTTATTTTTTGAGAATATAATAATTATCATAAAACTTTGTTTTGTTTTAGTTATATTTATGTTAATTAATAACAACATTTTTTAAAAACATCGTATATTAGACATATCTAAAATATGTCCTTTTTTATTTTTTGAGAATATAATAATTATCATAAAACTTTATTTAGTTTTAGTTTATATTTTTAATTATAACTTAATCAACTATATTTATTTTTACTACTATATAAGTTAACTTAATTAGAACAATTATCATAAATTTATTTTACTTTATTTCATCAATTATATTGATTTCTATTACTATACGCCTTTTATTAAAATATTCCTTCAATATTATCTTTTAGTCTCTACGGTCTAATTTTCATATACACGTCAACAATTTGAGATGTTATGTTGTTCTTTCTTAAGAAAAACCTAATCCTTTTAAATAAAGATTTGATCACATCCATTTCTTTTTTTCTTTTTTATGTATTCCATTTTTATTTGTACCAAAAAATCTATTCCATGTTTATGAATTCTATTCATATGCTAAATAACATGTGTTCTAGAAAAAGTTCCTTGTTCTGCGCCTTTTCTCCTAGCCTACGTGTCTTTTCGCTGCCTCGGCTATCATGATTTTTAATGTCAATCCATAATAAAATTAAATCAAATTTATTTATAAAATTTAAATATTTAGAGCATTGTTTCATCATTTAAGTTATTTATCAATCGGGTTTGAAACTCATCCCACCCCCTAAAAAACAAACCTATTTTGGGAATATGTTTAAATTGCAAAGCTTTTATAAAGTTTGGTTATGGTTTAAGGATCATTATGTTTTATGATTATCCAAATGATAATTATTATGGAAATAAATTCCAAGGGAATGACAGTATATGGTTGCTTCACCCAATATTGGAAGAAACTGTGTTACAGACTTAATAAATGAATTTCATATAACTTTTGAGATATTCATCTATAGTCCACCACCACTCATGAGTTATATCATATGGCATATTGATTGTACAGGAATTAAGAAACTTTTAAAAGTTAGATGAAGGTTTGAGGAGGCATCAGATGTTTATCATTTCATTTAACATAAGTCATTAATAGGATAGTGAGGCACTGCAAAAGCTTTGTTAATTGATTATTTATAAAATACTTCTATAAGCCATTAATAGGATAGTGAGGCACTCCAAAAGATTACCACCGACATTAATATTGTAATCATGGGCAATGAATTGATACGAAGCGTTTAAAATATGTAAATCTATAATCTATAATACTAATGTTCAAGACTTATTTCAAGGAAAGTTTTTCCACATGTCACTTCCATAGTAATTTAGGACTTAGTTTTTATAACATTAATTATTAACAAAATTTTAAAAAATATTTTCATAATTTAATTATGATATATCATTAAACAATTATAGACATAATTGAATTTGATTCAATTACATGTTGATTGTGATTTGCTCTTATTTGATTGTATGCTAATTTGTATTATTAAATTATTCCGCATGTAATTTTTCTAGAATTTCTAATTTAAAAAATATTTATGAGTCTTAAATAGTTGCATTTCATAAAATCAATAATAAATTACATTGAAAATGTGAATTATATTTACATGATACAATATTACATTTATGTTATTTTTAAAAAATTAATTTTATGTTATTTTATCAAAAAAATTACCTTTACATTAATAATTGATTAAAACAATATAATCAATGCAAAATCATATAATTTTAAACTAATCTATATTCTTAAAAGATTATATTATTAAAATTGAATAATAGTTATTTGCATAAAAATTTGATTCAATTTAATTCAAAGCATATTTTTACAATGTATACAAGCATATATTCTTCATTTTATTTTTTCAATTAATTTTTTGTAATGTACTTGATAAAAAAAATGATATTACCCCAACAATTTTTATAAAATATAAGTAAAACATAAAATTCTAAAAAATAAACTAAATAATGAACAATAGATATTTTATAAAAAAAATATCATACTTCTAACAAAATAAAAAAATCTAATTAATTAATACATAAAATTTACAGCTGATGTCAAATGGCCTATCATTATTATTTTTTGCTAAAGTTCTATCAATCTTATTTGATATCAATCCTTCAATGTTATCATTAATTGATATCAAATTAAATGATATCTACTATCATGTTATATCTTAAAATTTTAGTTTGTCATTATTGTCATATATATATGTGTGTGTGTGTGTGTGTGTGCAGTATTTTCTAAATTAATTTATTTTGTGCTACTGATGTTTATATATAATTTTGAATAATATGTGACATATTAATTTCGTGTTTTAAAAATTATTTTTCATCATTACTTTACTTATATATTTTTTTAGGAATAATTATTATATTGATATTTTAAAATTTATCTGCACCTTAAAATTGACTAATCTGATCCACAAATCTATTTATGAATCAATTCTGGTATTGATCTTTAGATATTGGCCATGATCACCTGAAAATTGGAAATTGATTTCGTACAAATTGAAAAATATTAAATAGAAAGTATTAAATGTTAAATTTGGTTGGTGTGTGCCAAAAATCACTCCAATATAATATAATTATTTTTTAATTTTCTAGCATATATGATATTTTGAAGATTAATCATTCAATAAAATATATGATTTAATTAAAAAATAATGTGCATTGAAAGCACTATCATAATTTAAATATCAATTTCAATTTCAAAATTAATATGTGATCTTATTTGAAAAATTGTTGACTAATTAGTATTTTAGTCAATTAAAAAATTATTAAAATTCATTAAATAATCATGATATTATGTAAGGATTGGTATTTATGTGTTTAACTTTTTAATTTCTATTTAATTGTTGTTGAATAGTAAGACATGTTTTTATGTTTTTATTTTCTTTGTTCCATTTTCTATATCCTGTTTATTTTATTTGTTTGATTCGATTACTACTATTATTATTTGAATTATTTGATTACTTAACAAGATACGATTGTGCTTCACAACTTTCGCAGTATATCATCAACTAATATGGTATCTATTTTAGCCTTCCATTTTTCTATGTGTATAATAATAGCTATTTATCATGTTAATCATTGGGATATAAATAAAATATTACTTTCAAACTAAATCGGTGACTCTATTTCCACCTTTTTCATCACCTCATATATCATTTATAGTGATTTAGTTTTTTCACTTTGTGAATTTTTTTCCTTTTTTTTTTTAATTTCATGCTTGCTTCTGTTGTTATTTTTCTTTTTTGGAGTATATTTGGTGGTGCATTTTGTTGAACAAAGGTATGGATTGCATCTCATTTTCATTCTGCCTTTCTATACTCCTTGTGTTGTTTTGTTTTGATTTTTTTCTTTTTTATCTTCATTATCATTCTTTATTTACAGTGTGCAATTCATATTTTTGCTTAGGTTCTTGATTGCGTTTTCTTTATTCTTTTGTTTATATTTTTTATGTTTATGTTTATTGTTCTATATTTTGATGTTATTCTTTTTTTTTTTAATCAAGGTTGCAATGTGTCGAGCAACTTTGTTTAAAGAATAAATTGCTTTATGAGGTAAATTATTATATTTTTTCTACTAAATCTATTCCACAATAAAGTTTAATGAATATATAAATAAATAAGATAAATTCTAAAATAATATTGCTTAAGATTTTATGTTTATGTGTTTATAAGCACATGCTTTAAGAACTATTCATACATTTTTATTAGTTTATGCTATGTAACATTGTTTTGCACATTATGCACATGGCACATGCTAATTTTTATTTATTTATTTATTCGCTTAGTTGGAGCTGCTGATGTCTTCATGGATGAATGATAACTTGGAAAATGTAATGATGATTAGGGTAGAATCGACAAATGCTGATAAATATAAAACAATTTGATTTAAACTTGACTAGAGGTTTCTGTATAAAAAAATTATATCTATAATTTTCTATAATAATAGTAATATTTGAGACTCACTTAATACTAATATTGAAGATTTATTTTAGAATTTTTTTATCATTTATAAAGTCATTTAGGCTTTAGCATTTTCTCAATCTTTCTACTTAAAAGTAAGTTTTTTAATTTAAATTACATTCTAATTATTAATTATTTTTCCTAATCATACTTTCATATCTCTCTTCTATTAGCATAATATAGATACTCTATATTGAATATTATAGGGTCCGTTGCCAAGTCATTTTAGGACACCAACTTCAAGAAATCGTTTCTAGCTTAACATCAATGTTTTCTGTTTCTTAAAAAAATAAAACTTAGTGTTAATATATGTAAAATCATATTTTTTAAGTCTCATTTAGTGTTAAAATACAATTAATTGATATTACCAAGAATAAGTCTCATTCAATGTTAGTTTATTATAATAATTTCTATAAATTTCTACTTAATTTAAATTAATATATTACATTTAAATACTTATTATCATATAGCTAAGACTTTTTAGACTGTGATTAAAAAATATAAGCATCGCACATGTATTATTAAAAATTATTTTTAATCTAAAAATATTTCAATTGTAGACTTAAATCTTATAGCTATAACTATTATTCACGTAAAAAATAATATTTACTTTTGATTGACAAAATTGTCATGAATTAAATGAGTTGAAAAAATATGTGATGAGTAATTTTATAAAGTCTACTACTTATGCTGCTTATTAAAATTATTTAAGATAATGAAGGTCACATAGTAAAAGTATTTTGTCATAGAACAATTTTCTCACTAATATTAATACCTAACGATATACCAAACATATAATTGTCAAACGTGTATATGTATAATGATAATGATTCACCTAACTCATAATTTATTTATTTATTTTTGTTACATCATAATTTATTGATAAAAGTTAAGTTAACTGAATATATATATATAATTACTCAAATGAGATGAGTAGTTTATTATGCAAGTGAGAGCATTGAGTACATTATGCTTAGAAATTACTTTTAAAGTTTGATGAAAAATTATAAAAAATATTATTTATGGGTGTTGGATGGATTTAGGGGTTATACCACTTTAATTTTATTATAATTATAGCCATGCCACATTATTTTTAACAATTAAATTATAGCAAAATTTTGTTTCTTTCTAGGTTTCTTTATTTTTAATATTCCTCAAGACTTGAGACCAAGATTGGGGATGGGGACAAAAAAAAGTGGGTCACAAAGATATGGAGCGGAAAGTTTAATTATGCAATTTAATTTGTAAGAAGCGGAGATAGGAAGCAAAAATATTATATAATTTATATGAGGCGAAGAGAGGAGCGAAAAATGTTATATTTTTTGTATGAAGCGGGCATTACGCATATGAAGATTAAATAGTTTGTCTTAAGCATGTACAGGAAACAAGAAGATTACATAGTTTGTATAAAGGGAGAACTAGAGTAGAAATGCTATGCAAATTTTATTCATTTATTAATTTAGTAAATAACATTTATATATTTTGTTAAATTCAATAAGTATTATCAATTAAAATCATTTTTAAAATGTAGATAATAAAATCTAAATGATTTAAATTGTTATTAATTATTTTTTAATTATACATCACTTTATACAACATAATCTAAATTTTAAAAAGTAGTCACATTTAATTATTGTAACACCCTAGGAAATGGGTTGTAATTGAAATGACATAAATTAAGATGATTCATTTTTTTATTAATTACAACATATCTTTTAAATTTGATATTTTATTTTACTAAAAAGATGTAAAAGTAAAAGAGGTGTGATTGAAATAGCATAACTTAAATTTATTCTTTTTTATTAATTATAAAATATATTTTTATATTTCTATGAACAAAATATCCTAATTCACTAAAAGGATATAAGTGGCTCATAATATAGTAAAATTACTCATTTATTTTCTTTCATAATTCAATAATTTTATCTATCAAAATGTGTAAAATTTTCATAAAATAGATATCTTTGGTGATGAGTTAAAAGTCATTTATCGATATTTTCTCAACTTTATAAATATAATATTTAAAGTAAGATATAAAATAGAATGCTCATTGTAGGTATATACTCATTTATATTTTGTTCATTATTTAATTATTTAACTATTAACTTATTTTCAAAATTAATTTATATATTCAATTTACTATAAGTTATATTTAATTAAATTGTTATTATTTTACAGTAATGATCAACAAACTTTTTTCATTATCACCCCGTGCAACTAAAACGACTAGTGCATTAATGTAAATAAACACAGTTGAAGTTTTATAATGATGAGATAATGTTGTAGTAAACTTTTCATTTTATCAAATTTATTAAAAATGTTAACAAAATTGTGTTGTTATATAGAGATTATTAATTTATATTAACTTTGTTGGAATCATTGTGTGCGTTTGACTTAGAATTCTCATGGAGAACAAATTAATTAATTTATGTTGCGTATAATTATACAATGGTACCTTTCAATATGTCAATATTTATTTCAGACGTGAATATTGAGATTAAATCATGAATTTACAGACTATAAATAAATCAAATTACTATAAAGTCAATGAACACCTCTAGTTTTAAACGTAAAATGACTTATTAGTTTTGAAACTGAAATGTAGTACATTTTATGTAAATCAATAATATTATTTAGTATTCCACTCTAGCTTGCTAACTATGTTTGAGTTACCTAGTATTTGAGTTACCTAGTAAATGGGTTTCAAAACAGTAGAGTTATAAATTTAGCAATAACTTGAATATACTTATATTTCATTATATATATGAACATAATTATATTGCTCGGGAACATAAATCCCATATTAGGAGTGTTCAACAAAACAAGATTTCTTATCAACATATTCTTAATAAAATGTTTCTTTAAAAAATTATTTAAACCCTAAACCCTATTAGGTCTATACAATTTAAAATTTGTCAAGTGAGTCTTTAAATTATAAAACTTATATAATTAAATCTCCAAGTAACTATTGTGATAAAAATTTCCAACTTTTAGGCCTTGTTATCTTATGACTATAGGATTAAGTTATCAAACCACAAGATGACTGATAACACTTGACAGTATTATTTTTACTAGTCAATCCTAAATTAACATTGACTTACACTTTTACACCAATGCCCCACCCTCATCGCCCGCACTCTACTACTCACTACCCTCCAGTCGTTGCTTGCCACCCATTGGTCTCCACCAGCCCATTTGTCCATTACTGGTCATGTGACACATCAAACAATGGATGATGTAAAAACTAAAACACTGAATTTCTTATACCATATATACTATCAAACCTTATACTATTATATCTAATATTATCATGACTTATCTTATATGATGCACCAAACAAGGCCTTAATGTTTTTTTATTGCAACAGTGCAAATCCTAGTTGTCATCAGTTAGACTTTTAGGCATTTGTTGTATTTAAATTTTTTTTTAGCTATAGGTTGCTTTAGGGTCTTGATTATAACTTTCATTTACAAATTACGATCTAGTGACTTGATTAAAAAAAATTTAAACTTATAAAGACTTAACTATAATTAGCTACATCTTTATTAATTTTAATTTTTAACTATGCTATTGGTTAAGTGTTCGGTTAAAAAATAAGTTTTGATGTGTACAAGTTTAAGATACAATATGCATATGATATATATATATATATATATGATATTTAAAATTTTTTAAATTAATTTATATAAAATTTGAAAAATAATAATATTTCTGCACAAACTTTTTTAAAGTAATTCACATAAAATTTGAAAAATAATAATAATTCATACTTTGTACTTAGAGGATTGAAATCCATGATGATCATTCATGTCTATTTGCTATTTGAGCTTAATTTTAAAAATTATTATTCATTTTCTTCATTTATCAATGTGCGTTCATGTGTCTAGATTTGTTAAAACAAGTTGATTGAAAAATTATTTTAAAAATATCAATGGAAATAATGTCATTTTTAAATAAATTTTTAAAATAGTTAATTATAAATAGTTAAGAGTGTGATAGTAGACAAAAGATTATAATCGAATAAATATTAGACAATGGTATTTTACAAATAGTAAAATAAAAGTCACTAAAAAGGTTTGACTTCCTTGACAAAGCCTATAAACATCAAGGAACACGATAGCTAGAGGGCTCGGGTTAAACGGTACATTTTCCCCCCTCTCAGGCTCAAATCTAGGACCCTAGAGTCTCGTGTCCACCTCTCCCTTGTTTTCTTCACCGCTGGGCTAAGGGGTCATTGGCGATAATAGTCATAATTATAAAAGATTAATATTGTTATGTACGTAAAATATAGTACGTGTAATAAAAGTGAACTTTAATTATAAAATATAATTAATGGGATACGAAATAGTTGCATGTTAATGTGAGCATTAAATGCTTCATGTGTTAAATTTTACTATATATATATATATATAGAAAGTTGAAAAATTTAGTATTAAAAATAATTTTTTCTCAGTAAAATAATATTATTTGAACCTAATTAATTTTAAATATTAATAATGTAAATAAAAATAAATAAAGTGTGTTAATCTTCGGGAAAGCTTGATTTCACAGCAATTTTTTTCAAACACAATTAATGAATGTATGTTTTAATTCTTTTATTAAGTTTTAGTTTATTAGTGAAAAAATAAGACATGTCCAAAAAAATTTAGTGAATAGGGTTGCATTTTTTGTAAGTTTAATACGTCGGTGTGGATTCTTATAATTTAACTAACTTTTCAATAGAATCTTATAGTTTAAAATTTTATAATTAAGTCACTGTATGTAAAATCATTGTAATCAAGTTGTGACAAAAATTAAAATTTCAAATGCTTTTGGTAGGAACTAGGCAATCCCAAGTTGTAGTCAATTAAACTTTCAGGTTTATTGTTTTCAAATTTTGTAACAATAGGTTGCTCTAAGGAGTTGATTATAAAAATTGACAATATAGGAACTTGATTATTAATTTTTAAAATATAGGAATCTAACTAAAAATTGAATAAAATTATATGGACCTATAAGTTGATTAAACCATTTTTCAGGGATCAAAATACACATAATCTGTGATTTCAAGAATTAAAATGTACTAATTTTCACCCAATATCAACAAAGGATTTTTCTCATCTTAATGAGGTAAAATTGGTCTTTTAGTGTCTTATCTTCATTCATCTTTTCATTTTGGTCCATTATCTTTTATTCTTCTTAATTTTATATCTTATATTTCAAATTGTTCTTAATTTGGTTTCAAATGACTTATGGCATGTTTGACTCTGCGTTTATAGAATTAATTCTAGGTAGAATTGATTTTGTTAGAACTAATTTTGTTAAAATTGATTTTAAAGTAAAGTTATTTATATTTGTCAATTACTTTAGAATTTATTCTGACAAAAAGTAAGATATTTTCACTTCTCCGAAAATCAATTCTAAAAGCAAGAATTGATTCTAATTTATGAGAACCAAACATAACTAAAATAAAGTAAAATCAATTTTCCTACCCCAAAATCGATTTGGGGTCCTCCACCGCAAAACCAAACATACTGTTAATTGTCACATTATTGATGAGAATAAGGATGTCGCACAATTCTCACGTTCAGATTCATGTGTGTGCCGTGTAAGTATTTTCGTCAATTATGTGACAGAACAATTATTTTATTATTTGAGACCAAATTAATAATGATTTGAAAAATATGGGATTAATTGGTGAGAAAAAAAATATAAGAAATTAAATTGAAAAATCGAGTAAAGATAAGGAATAAAAAGATGGTTAAACTATTTCATTGGGTCTGTAGTTAATATAAGGAAATAAGAAAATATATAGGGGAAGGAAAAATGAAGCTACTAATAGAAGAAGACTTTTAGTGAGTGCGAATGGCCATGTTTTATATTTATTGATGATTGTGATGTTAAAGTAAGAGACTTTAAAGCGTGTGATGAGAGACAGGAGAGTGAACAATTCTTAATATTAATTCTTCAATTAATCCCCAGTTCCCACTCGTTGATTTTGGTCTTGCAATTCTTGACACCTTCAAGAGATGAGTCTTTAACCCAAGAGTAGCTTGTATAACTTGGTGCAACATTTTTTCTATCATATTTTATGGTCATGCTCATACATACTACAAAGCAGAGCAGTTGAAAAAAATTGCGTCTATATATGTGCTGAAATTTTTCTAGGACGAGGTTTCTTTTGTTCTATGTGATGTAATCAAAGGTTAAATAGAAACTGCATAAGCTTTCGTTCTTGGTTGTCAGTTTTTAGGCTTTGGGTAGAAGATCTAAAAATGGAGAGTGAAGAGCAAATTTAAATCATTGTTATTATTGTTCATCGATGAACCATGTCTACAATGTGCAATTTCGTTCCACTCTTGTACGGGTTCTCTTTTCACAAATAAATCATGTAGACCATTGTTCCCACATAATCATACAGATACAATATCGGAGAATATCTAGCACTATGAACCTCATCAAGTTTAACACTAGATACCAAGATATTCATGAGCTTTAATGTTCTTGTAAAATGAAAACATATATGACAGAAATGGTATTGCCATCATAAGCGTTTTACTGTACTGATGAATACTTCTTTCATTTGACCGATACAACCACTCAATCTGACTTGACAAGTTTATATCTTTATATGAACATTACAAATTTATACAGTCAATATTGAAAGAAATTGCAACTTTCTAGTAGCATTCTTTTTTTTTTTTTTCCTTGCGATTAAGGGGTAACGGATGGCCGCCTTTCTCATTTGTTTTTACATATTCTAAGGTTTAATAGAAACTACACAAACTTTCATTTTAAAATTGAGAGAAAATTAAAATCAGGAGTGTAATAGATCATGGTGGCACCATGACTAGAATGTCAGATTTCATTCCCCTTATGCACAGCTTTCTCTTTTTCCCTATAGGAACATGCGAATTACTCATAGTCCCATGATAATCTCAAAGTCGATAACTTTTGATCTTGTTTATAGATGAAGTATCCAAGAACTTTACCACATTTAACTTCAGTTAGCTAAAATGACATTCATGACCTCAATTAATTTTATTTATTTTGTGCATAAATAGACATGGTAATGTAAACAAGTTCCTAACGTACCCTTAATGATTGATACTTTTTCTTTATTTAACCGATACAACCACCCAAGTGCATTTGACAAATTCACATAAACCAAAACAAACATCACAGCTTATTAAAATTCACAAAAGGCAAATCAAGAACTAACGTTGATTCAGAAACCTTCATACACTTGAAATGGAACAACTAAGGCAGAATTAAGGTACGGGTAGACAAATCCCACAGGTTCTTGCCTGATTGGTTTCTTTTCCCATGGTAGATCACTTTAACTTCCTTATTCCATATGCAGAGCTGCAACTACAAAGACAACAAATTTACAAATTGTGAGCATAATAAACAAGGTATAATTTCTTACTGCCTGAGAATATACGGTAGTTTACATGATATGAAGCCCAGTGAACTCAGTCAAACTTCACATACTATTTGGTTGACTGAAATTTTGATGAAGTTGAGATTTGGAAACTAACTGTATAGAACTAACTGAAAAGAACACTGGTGAAAATAAAATAAAATCAAGGGTGAAAAGTCTAAATAAAAAATAATAGCAAGCCCTAACGGAATTTTTGTGAGTTTGAGTTTTGGAGCGGACTTTCCAAAACCCAAACTCACAAACATACCCTAAATATACCAGAAATTGGGCAAAAGGCAGCTTCCTTCGTATCCAGACTCCAATGATTGCAGAACAAAGCGTCTCAACTGATCTTGGTCGGAAATAAGGGATCTGGATCTCAACGAAGGCTGAGCATTGGAGGGATAAGAATGTAATGCAGAAAGTTAGAGTGAGTAAGAATGTGAGATAATGAAAGTTGGTTGGCATATTCATTACCTTTCAGCGAAAATATTTCTTCTAGTGGTATTAAGGTCACCATCCCAACGATCCTCTACAGGTAATTCCCCAGACAGGGACCTCCCCAAAGTTACAGATCTGAAGCTTGGCGTGCTTAAGTCTCCAGTACAGAAAGTTAACATACTGGGGCAGTGGATCACACGTACTTTTTCCAAAGACGGAAACTTGAGTCTGTAGTTTCTTCTTCTGTAAAAGCTTGTGAGCCTCAACAAGTCTATTAATCCCAATTCCTCCAATTTCATGAAAGAAATCTCACTCGGACTATCACCATCATCACCAGCAACAATTTCCTTTAAACTTTGACAATCAGATATCGTCAAAACACGAAGTGTTGATAAACATCTTGTCATTGATGGGATCATAATATTGTCCACATCACAACTGGACACTTTTAACCCATTCAGATTCTGAAATGCCACGGAGGATGGGACTATTTTCTTCAATCTATCACAATGTTCTACCTTCAATTCTTCAAGGGAAAAAAGCTTAACTTCATTACTGTCATTCTTCTCAAAGATGTTCTCTATCCCACAGAGCCAAATGTCAAGCACTTGGAGTTGCTGAAGGTTCTCAACCACAGAGAATGGAAAGCCGTAACCTAGGCTTCTACAAAAATGAACTTTCACCATGCAGAGGTTCTGAAACCTCAGTATTAATTCCATGAGGGTCTTTACCCCACACGTGTTTTAGCTTTGGTAGCTCTTTCAAAGTCAGTGTTCTCAAACGAGTTGATAGCCCCTGCTTGTTGGTAGCGACAGTACTCTGCTCTTGTATTTCAAATATAACCCGTGATTTGTAACAATACCTAACATATAGTCTCCAGATTGAGTAGGTTGTTCAACACATAAGATGGAAATAATACATTTGACAACTTGCGGCAACTTGAAACCTCCATTTTATTCAGTTTACAGTATGAATTCGGAGCCAAATGACTGAGCCATAGCAACTCCAACTCATCCAGTTCGGAGATTTGCAGTGTCTCCAGGTTTGGAAGCGTAACCTGCGGCTGCGATCATTAACGTATTTGTAGAAAAAGTGGCCGGTGGCTGTGCATTTTGCAGCCACCGACTGTTGAAAAATCAAAAAGAGATTACTGTGCACATGCACAGTAATGTGAAATACAGTTGTATCACCGAAATATGCACAGTAACTTTCAAAAATCATCTATAAATAGAGCCTTCAAGCAGACGGTTTTAGCATCCCGAACTGAGAAGCATTTCCTCAGTTGTAAAGGAAGAAGCAGTGTAGGCTTCTTGTAGTGAGAGAAAAATAGAGAGTGTGTGTAAGAAAATTCCAAGAGTGTAGTGTGAGTATACACTGGGGGTTTTGGATATATTCTCTAGATCTCTGTAATACTACTAATTGTAGTAGAAGAGAGTCTCATTGGGGATACACTATATTGTAATTACTCTTTAAATATAGTGGAGTATTTTTCGGAGTTTGGCCCGTGGTTTTTCCCTCAAAATTACAGGAGGGTTTTCCACGTTAAAATATTGGTGTCTGATTATCTTGATCTATTTTGTTGGTGTGAATAGTAACGAGTACTATTCATAAATAGTGAAGCGGGTCCCACTACATAGTACTATTCACGTGAATAGTGACGTGGGCCCCACTGCAAATTACTATTCATCGTACTCCATTTTTCCGTCTCTTCAATTTGGGCGCGCTTCCGCTCACATCCGAAAAGTGTTTATTACACTTGGGGTGTCCCCGACTCTGATGATACCATAACAAGTGGTATCAGAGCTTTGGATCGGTGGGATTTATTCTTAGTATGCTCTGTGGTTGCAGCTTAGTCTGATCTTCCACATCAGAAAGAGTTTCTCCCTAATACTTGAGGATCACCTTTTGGTTGCTGTTGCTGGAAGACAGTGTGATACTGTGAGAGTGCAGTTTGAAGAGGTTCTGGCTAAGGAAAGACTTGGTATTTAAGCGTGTCCATTGTGACCCACCTCTCTTTCCTGGGAAGCCTCTTGGTGCACGGTTTACAGTTGAGTTGCACTATTCCAAAGATTATCACGGTTAACGATAAGGTTCGACTAAGATCCAAGATGTCGGTGCCAAAATTTGAAGTGGAGAAATTTGACGGATCCAACGACTTGAGGCTATAGGCGAAAGTGCAGGCATTGCTAGGTCAGCAAGGTCTTGCAGAGACGTTGGAGGACCCAGGGTCATTACCTGATGACAAGAAGAAGGAGATGATGGTCAAAGCACTGAGTACAATACAGTTAAGTCTTGCGGACAATGTTCGCGAGAAGTCATGGATGAAAAACCGATTCACTATGGAAGGCTTTGGAAGAAAAATATTACGTAAAGACCTTGTCCAACAAGCTTTATCGAGAAAGCGATCTGTACACATTCAAATATTCAAGAGGAAAATCAATGCAAGAACATATAGATGACTTCAACCGGATGATCTCTGATGTTGGAGCAGCTGGAATTAAAGTTGAAGATGTTGATCAAGCTATGATCTTGTTGACTTCACTACCTTCGTCTTATGATAATTTCTGTGATACCATACTTTATGGTAGATCCGATATCTCGATGAAAAATGTCAAAGAATCACTGATGATAAAGGAACATCAGAAGTTAGTAGCCGGATCCAATGTCGAAGGTCTTGCAGATGGATTGTTCGTGACGAGAGGGCGTAGTCAAGAAAGAGGATCGGGAAGCAAAAGCAAGAGAAGATCAAAGTCCAGAAAGCATAAATCTGTGAAGTGCTTTCATTGTCACCAGACGGGACATATCAGAAGAAATTGCCCAGAGAGAAAGGAGAAATCAGGAGATTCTGCCAACGTAACAATTGAAAGTTCTGAAGATAGTGATGCCGATGCTGGTTCGGCCTTGACAGTATTCACAGGTGACACCGGAAATGAGTGGATCCTGGATTACAGCGCATCCTTTCACATGACGCCTAATCGAAATTTTTTCTCATCTTATAAAAAGCGGGAGGGAAAAGTTAGATTGGGAGATAATAGAATTATTCCAATTGCTGGTGAAGGAGATGTGCAAGTCAATTTAGATGATGGTACTAAAAGGACGTTTCAAGCATGGCATGTACCAGAACTGGGTAGAAATCTGATCTCATTGAGTGCCCTTGACAATCGGGGGTACAAGTTCACTGGAGAGGGTGGCTTCTTGAAGGTATTCAAAGGCTCAATGGTGGTATTGAAAGGAAAGGCTGCGGCGGGATCTATCTATTGCTAGGAAGCGACGATGGAACCATTCTTTGTTCTATCCTCTGAAAGAAAAGATGATGCTACACGATTGTGGCACATGCGGCTTGGTCATATGAGCGAGAAAGGAATGACCATACTTGCTGGCAAAGGCTTGTTGAAAGGCCTGAAGAATTGTAAACTTAGTTTCGTGGAAAACGTGTATTTGGAAGCGTAAACGGGTGAAGTTCAATTCTGGCAAACACAATAGCAAGGGAATATTGGAGTATGTCCACTCGGATGTTTGGGGTCCAGCCCCTGTTAACTCCTTAGGTGGAGCTCGCTATTTTCTTACTCTGATAGATGATTATTCCAGAAAAGTCTGGATTTATTTCCTGAAGAAAAAAGAAGAAGTGTTCGACAAATTCAAGCAATGGAAGGCCATGGTCGAGAAGCAAAGCGGGCGGTCACCAAGAGACTAAGAACCCGACAATGGCGGAGAATTTTGCAGCAAAGAATTTGAGGAGTTTTGCGAGAAATCGGTATAGTGAGGCACCATACTGTATCAGAACACCACAAAGAAATGGAGTTGCAGAATGGATGAACAGAACACTTCTAGAGCGTGCAAGATGCATGCGAATCAACGCAACACTTCCCAAATCATTTTGGGCTGAGGCAGTCAATACAGCTGTATATCTGGTAAACAGATCTCCATCAACTGCTATTAATCAAGATTCCACAAGAGGTATGGTCCGTCGACCAGTAAACTATTCTCGATTTAAAGATATTTGGTTGTCTGCATATGCCCATGTGAATGATGGTAAACTTGAGGCAAGGGCAAGAAGGTGTATATTTCTAGGATATGCACGAGGGGTGAAAGGCTACAAACTGTGGTGTATAGAGAAGGCAAGTTCACCTAAAATCATTGTCAGCAGAGATGTCACTTTTGACGAGGCGGCAATGCTAAATCAGAAGAAGGAGTCTAACTTAGATGAGGCAGAGACAGATCATGGTGCTAAGAAGCAGATGGAGCTAGAGATTGACTGTGGGAAGGTGAAGCAAGAAAATGATATAATGAATCAGCCAAGTACTTGTGGATTGCTCAACCTCAAGTAGAACAACAAGATGAACTCGACTTTATGAGGAAGCGGTGAACCAACCAGAGAAGCAAAGCCATACAAGATTACTCGGGCAGAGAAAGACGAGAAATCCAGAAACCAAAAAGATATCTGGATTCTGCTGCTTGTGCACTTGACTCATTAGATGCAGATCCTATAGCCTTTGCTTTGGCTATGGCGAATGGTGCAGTTGGAGATGAACCATGTACCTATCGTGATGCAATAGAAAGTAAGGAGTCGAAGGAGTGGCTGATAGCAATGAATGAGGAGATTGAGTCTCTTCAGAAAAATCAAATGTGGGAGCTCGTACAACTTCCAAAGGGGAAAAGAGTAGTTGGCTGTAAATGGGTTTACAAAAGGAAAGAAGGAATCCCTGGCATTGAGCCTCCAAGGTTCAAGGCGAGACTGGTAGCAAAGGGTTATACTCAGAAGGAGGGTGTTGACTTCCATGAAGTATTCTCTCCTGTGGTGAAGCATAGCTCTATTCGGATCCTATTAGCTATTGTAAGTACGTTTGACTTGGAGCTAGAACAGCTTGATGTGAAGACGGCATTCTTACATGGTGAGCTAGAGGAGCAGATCTACATGAGTCAACCAGAGGGGTTCATAAGTCTTGGTAAGGAAAATCATGTTTGCCTATTAAAGAAGTCATTATATGGCTTGAAGCAGTCTCCAAGGCAGTGGTACAAAAGGTTCGATGCATTTATGATTGGTACTGGATATAGTAGAAACCAATATGATAATTGCATCTACTCTAAGGAGCTTCGGATGGTTCAAGATATATTTGTTGTTGTATGTAGATGACATGCTAATTGCACTCGTAATAAGGCTGAAATTAGTATGTTGAAAACTCAGTTGGGAAAAGAGTTTGAGATGAAGGACTTAGGTGCGGCAAGGAAGATTCTTGGAATGGAGATTCATAGAGAGCGGCATAATAGCAAGTTGTGTTTAACACAACAAAATTATATTATAAAAGTGCTACAACGCTTCAATATGGATCAATCCAAACCAGTTGGCACTCAGATTGGCTGCACATTTTAAGTTATCTTTGAAAGAATGTCCGAGAAGCGAGGAAGAGGTGGAGCACATGTCTCATAAACCTTACTCTAGTGCAGTTGGCGCCTTATGTATGCCATGGTGTGCACTAGACCGGACATTTCACATGCAAAGTGAGTGTGATAAGCGATTTATGAGCAAACCCGGAAAGACACACCGGGAAGTGTGAAATGGATCATGCGGTACCTAAAAGGTTCCAATCGATGTCTGTTTGGTATTTGAAGGTCAAAAGAACCGTGGAGTTGTAGGTTATGTAGATTCTGATTATGCAGGTGACTTGGATAAAAGAAGGTCATTGACAGGCTATATCTTTACTGTCTTTGGATGAACTATTAGTCGAAGGCGACATTGCAATCAACAGTGGCATTGTCAACTACTGAAGCTGAGTATATGGCATTGACTGAGGCTGTTAAAGAGAGTATTTGGGTGCACGGTCTTTTGGATAGTTTTGGATTGAATCAACATGTACCAATTGTACATTGTGATAGTCAAAGCGCCATTCATCTGGCTAAAAATCCAGTCTATCATGAAAGGACAAAGCACATTGACGTCAGACTTCATTTTGTCAGAGAATGTATCAATAATGGTACTGTTGCAATTCAGAAGATAGCCACAGCTGAGAACCCAGCCGATATGATGACAAAACCATTGCCGATTGACAAGTTTAAGCATTGCTTGGACTTAGTTAATATTTGCAGAGGTTGAAAGCTGTTGCAAAATGCAGCCAAGGTGGAGAATTGTAGAAAAAGTGGCGGTGGCTGTGCATTTTGCAGCCACCGACTGTTGAAAAATCAAAAAGAGATTACTGTGCACATGCACAGTAATGTGAAATACAGTTGTACCACCGAAATATGCACAGTAACATGCACAGTAACTTTCAAAAATCATCTATAAATAGAGCCTTCAAGCAGACGGTTTTAGCATCCCGAATCGAGAAGCATTTCCTCACTTGTAAAGGAAGAAGCAGTGTAGGCTTCTTGTAGTGAGAGAAAAATAGAGAGTGTGTGTAAGAAAATTCCAAGAGTGTAGTGTGAGTATACACTGGGGGTTTTGGATATATTCTCTAGATCTCTGTAATACTACTAATTGTAGTAGAAGAGAGTCTCATTGGGGATACACTATATTGTAATTACTCTTTAAATATAGTGGAGTATTTTTCGGAGTTTGGCCCGTGGTTTTTCCCTCAAAATTACAGGAGGGTTTTCCACGTTAAAATATTGGTGTGCAGTTATCTTGATCTATTTTGTTGGTGTGAATAGTAACGAGTACTATTCATAAATAGTGAAGCGGGTCCCACTACATAGTACTATTCACGTGAATAGTGACGTGGGCCCCACTGCAAATTACTATTCACCGTACTCCATTTTTCCGTCTCTTCAATTTGGCGGCTCGCTCACATCCGAAAAGTGTTTATTACACTTGGGGTGTCCCCGACTCTGATGATACCATAACAGTATTTACATATGTTCCAATTAAATACGCACAAGTATAAGATAATAAAATGATTTGTCAATGGTGTTCAACAGTGCTCACCTCTTCTCTAGAAATATCTTCCGGGAGAAATATCTTCTTGAGTCTTTCGCATCTTTCAATTTTAAGGTGTTTCGCTTTACTGCTTCGTCACGAGGATGGGAATAAACTTGTTAACCTTCTACAGCTGGAAATGTTCAAAGTCCTTAAGTTTTGAATGCAGGAATGTGTATCATCCCATATCTTACATGTGACGATCCCAGACAACTCCATCGTTTCAAGATTGGGCATTGCAACCTATTGGCATAAACAATCTTGTCAATATGGTTATTTTACATATTAATTGATTAGGAAATATTATATATTTAAGCACTTGTCCAATCGTAATTATCTAAATTACCAATAAGTGTGTTTGGTGCTCATGTTAAAATGGGAAGTTCGGTCTATGACCTCAAAATATATGCATCATAAGTGTAACGTGATTATAACAAAGTACGCCATATTTTTGTCACATCCATGGTTTTTAAGGGAAAAATAAATAGGAATGAAATATTGCAGAAGCATTCATAAATACACCTTTTACCTTTTCGTCAAATAGTGCTAGAGGAGCGAGTTCCGTATCAACCAACTCCCATCCCGTTAAGTGGAAATCCTTAACTCTAGTCAATAACATTGCAGCCCCAACATGTGAACAAATTGTTGGATTTGCAGAGCCCAAGAGCCTAAGTGAACTTGAAAGGTTAGAGCCAGGTGGTTCCCATCCCCATCCTCATCTTTCATAACAACAGATATGTTGTATCTTTCTAGATTTGCAAGTGGTGCAAGTCCCTTGGAAACATTAAACCATCTATGATCATCAAGTCCAAAGCTGTCAGCTTATGCAAGTTCCTTAGCTCATTGTTGTGGTTGTTGCTTCCTTCAACCTTCCATTTGATAGGGCAATCCCTCGTGTACAACTCTTCCAAGCATTGTAAGCTTGATAGAAGATTTTCGGGAGTGAATCTTAGGTCTATACAATAATTAACATTGAGCACCCGCAGACGATCTAGATCTCCTATTCTTTAAGGGAGCTCAACCAGTTCCTTAGCTTCTTTTAGGATGAGAATTTCTAAATTCATGAGTTCTCATATTATTGATATGTCTTCCAACACACTTTCAGATAGATTTAATGATCGAACTCCTGCCAAGCAATGAAGAGATAGAGGTGGTGGGTTGGTAAGCTTCATTCTACTTAAATATAGAACCTTTACTTCTCTCTTTTCTAAGAAAAAATTATCTGGGATTTTGAATTTCAAATAGTTTGCTCTAGTGACACAAAGTAAAAGTACTTCCAACTTTGGGCACTCCAACTTCTCAGGAAGCTCTTTGATACAATAATCATACAAGATAATGTGATGATAATTTGGAAGTTGATCGTTCCTTGGCCATTCATTTATTTATTTTTTTGTTTATCCTTCCCCTGTATAAGTGCAACGAGTCTTAGATGCAATTAATTTAGCCACATCATGAACATCATCATGCATTCTAGCCCATTCGATTCCACCATCAAGCAACAATGAAGAGGCCCTAAGGTCTTTTATCAATGTATGTTTATTTCTTGCCTGTGCCAACGTGCTCATATCTTTATACACGCCCAATCCCCAGCAAACTTGAAGTAGCTCTTCAGTGTGGATACCAATACCAACTTGTCAAAAAGAACCTATAAGCAATAATAGTGACTTGAGCTCCTTACATTTTAGACGTTCGTAACTCAACTTCAAAAAGCGGTTGACTTCATCATTACTGAAAGGTATCAGAGACTTATGCAGTTTGGAGAAGCGAGCTTCAAGAGAGAGTGAAAGAAGAGAATGGCATTGAAGAATGTTGTGTGTCTGTTTTCTGATTGATTGATTGATACTGATACAGAGAGTTTGATATATATACAGTATGGCTACTAACAAGCTTCAGCTAACCAACTAACAAACTGGTTGAGTGAGCCAGTAACAAACTAACTATCAATTAACTAACTAACTGCTTTCAGTTCAGGCTTATCTCCTATACCCCCCCTCAAACTAAGGGGAGTGTTGGTCACAACCCTTAGTTTGCTTCTAAATCTTTCATAGGCAGCAATTGATACAGGTTTGGTCAGAAGGTCAGCGACTTGATCAAATTCTGGAATGTGTTGTACATAGACTTTATGCTGAAGCAGTTTGTCTCTGATGAAGTGGAGATCTAGCTCGAAGTGTTTTTAACTATTATGAAACACTGGATTGGCAGCCAGTTGCACAGATCCTAAGTTGTCATAGAAAATAACTGGAGGGAAAATACAAGTGAGATGTAGTTCAGTCAGTAAGTTTTGTAGCCATAATACTTCAGTGAGAGAGGCTGCCATGCTTCTAAATTCAGCTTCAGTGCTGCTCCTGGACACAGCTTGTTGTTTTCTGCTACTCCAGCTCACTAAATTCAGCCCTAGGTAAACACAGAACCCAGAGGTGGATTTCCTGTCATCCACATCTGAACCCCAGTCAGAATCACAAAAAGTGAGGATTCTTAGTTCCTTCATTCTGTGAAAAATGAGTCCATGATGTAGGGAGCCAGGTAGGTATCTAAGTATTCTCTTGACAGTCTTCCAATGCTCCTCCATTGGTGCCTGCATGAACTGGGAAACTTTATTCACTGCATAAGAGATATCCGGCCTTGTGATAGTGGCATATTGAAGCCCTCCTACCACTGACCTGTAAAGAGAGGGGTCAGAGAAGGCTGTTCCTCCACGAGCTGACAGCCTGAGAGAGGAGACCATTGGGGTTGGCATGCTTTTGGCTCCAGTCATGCCAGCTTTGCATAGCAACTCCTTTATGTATTTGGTTTGAGATATCAGCATTTCACCTGACTTTGTTTTGCAACATTCTAAGCCAAGAAAGAAGTTCAATTCACCAAGGTCTTTGAGGGAGAAGACCTGGTTTAGTTGCTGAATCAAGACAGAAATGCTTTCAGGCTTATCTCCTGTTACCAAAATGTCATCAATATAGGCCATGATGTATGTTGTTGAAGTGGGAGTGATTTGGTGAACAGTGAAGGGTCAGACTTAGTGGCAGTGAATCCAAATTGTTGAAGTGTGCTGCTGAGTTTGTAAAACCATGCCCGGGGTGCCTGTTTTAGCCCATATAATGCCCTCTGAAGTTTGCATACCAAGCCAGGGTTGGGAGACTGAAATCCCTCAGGCTGAACCATATAGACACTTTCTTCTAAATCTCCATTTAGAAAGGCATTATTAAAATCAAATTGCCTAATGGCCTAACCTTTGGAGAGTGCTATTGATAACATGACTCTGACAGTAGCTGGCTTGATGACAGGACTAAAGACCTGGTCAAAATCTAACCCTTCTTGCTGATGAAAACCCTTAGCAACTAACCTTGCTTTGTATTTTTGGACTGTGCCATTGGGTTTTCTTTTTACCCGAAAGACCCATTTACAGCCAATGGGGGTGATGTTGGGAGGAGATTCTACTAGCTGCCATGTGTTGTTCTTCATTAGAGTTTTGTATTCTTCTTCCATAGCATCCTTCCAATGTGGTGATGATAGAGCCTGTGTAACAGTCTTTGGCTCTGTTTGCAGCAGGTGAACTGAGTGTTGAGTGAGAGCAGCTAGGTATGTTTTGGGTTTGAAAATTCCACTTTTGCCTCTAGTTTGCATTGGATGGCTGTTAACAGTTTTCTCTATAGATTGATGTGCTGCTATTGCAGCAGCTGAAGGTAATGCTACAACCAAATTTGCAGCTGTATCATTTTGACCTGCATGATCACTTGACAGAGAAACAGAAATAGAAGAGCAACCAACTATTGTAGGTATAGTTGAGTTAGACATAGACATCATATTGGCAGATGTAGGTGTATAGGTGGGGTTAGTGATTGTGACAGGGGTAGGCACTTTAGGAAGAGGTACATGAGGATGATGTAATGACAGGGATTGTGAGGGTGCTGGGAATAGTTGAGGGTATGGAAATTCATTTTCATTGAATAGGACATTTTTTGAAATGTATATTTTTCCTGATGGGGAAAGGCATTTATAACCTTTGTGGTTTGGAGCATAGCCCAAGAAGATACACTTGTGGGACTTGTAGTCAAGTTTATGAGTGTTGTAGGGTTTCAGTAGGGGGTAATAAGTGCATCCAAATACTCTTAGAAAGGAGTAATCTGGAATTTGGTGATGGATTATTTCAAAGGGGGATTTGTGGTCAGTGGTGGGGGATGGCAATGTGTTGATCAGAAAGGTGGCTGAAAGGAATGCATCTTCCCAGTAAGACATAGGAAGAGAAGCTTAGGCTAGGAGTGAAAGTCACATTTCTGTGATATGCCTATGCTTTCTTTCTGCTATTCCATTTTGTTGGTGGGTGTATGGGCAAGTTAACCTATGGGAAATGCCATGCTGTGAGAGAAATTGTGTGAAGGTGTTGGATAGATATTCTTTGCCATTGTCAGTTTGTAGGGCTTTGATTTTAAGGCCAGTTTTGGTTTCTAGGTGGGTTTTGTAGTGCAAGAAAGCTTTGTAGGCTTGGGATTTGGTTTGCAAGATGTATATGCTAGTGTATCTTGAATGAGCATCCACAAAGGAAATATAATACCTCCCTCCTAGCCTTCCATTGACAGGTGCAGGACCCCATAGATCTGAAAACACAAGATCTAGAGGAGCTGCATACTGTGTAGAGGAGATAGGAAATGGAAGTTGGTGGTGTTTTTCCATACAACATGCATCACACAAAGAGTTAGGATCAGAAATTTTATTACATGAAACAGGAATATTACACAGGTCAAGTATTTGATGTACAACTTTATTGGATGCATGGCCTAATCTTTTATGCCACAAGTCAAATTTAGAATTAGAATTTTGAAAATTGACATTGAAACAGGAGGCTATACTACATGGATTTTGTACATGAGCATTATCAATGTTGTAGAGACCCTTTTTATGTGTGCCTTGGAAGAGTGTCTTTCTGGTTCCTTGACATTTAACAAAGCAATAATCAGGGTGGAATTCAAAGAAAACATGGTTGTCTTTTGCAAATTTCGCAACACTGAGTAAGTTTTTAGTGACTGATGGAACATGTAATACATCATTCAATTTAAAGGTAAGGTTGGATAAGGGGGTATGCAGTAAGGAATTGCCAATGTGAGCTATTGCCATACCTGAACCATTGCCAACAAACACCCGTTCTGCACCTTCATATTTTGAACCTCCAATCAAGTTGTTTGAGTCAAAAGTGAGATGATGAGAGGTGCCCGAGTCAGGGTGCCAAACCTGATCTGCAGCAGTTGAGGAAGTGGCCAAGAAAGCTTGTGGCGGGTTGTTTGGGGCTGTTGAAGGGTTGTGAAATGAAGTGGAGGGTGGTGGGGGAATCTTTCTAGCAGTGTTGTTTGGATTGGGGAAGTTTTGGTCAAACCTGTAATAGCATTCCCACACAATATGGCCTATTCTCCCACATAGTTGGCATTGAGGTCGATTTCCACCACTCCAACATGCTCTTCCTCCACATGGTCCTCTACCATGGCCTCTTCTTCCTCCATTTTGGCTGCTGCCATAAGGGTCACTATGTTGAGCAAGGTGAGCTTGAATTGAACCCAGTTCAACTTTTCTGAACCTCTCAATGAGATCTTCTTGTGAAAGAAGAAGTGATTCAAGCTCAATGATTGACATTGTGTCAGATTTGCCCATGGCCATGGTGATGAAAGCACTGTACTCTTCACCGAGGCCCTCCAATGTTGCTTCTATGTATTCTTCTCGTGCAATTGGGGCACCAAGAGCAGAGAGGGAATTTGCTATTTTCTTGATTTTTCCAAGATATTCGGAGGCAGTTAACCCTAATTTCTTGACCGATTTCAATTGAGTTTTGAGCTGCTTTACCTTGGTTTTTGCTCTTGCTGCAAAATACTCCTCTAGATTCTCCCATATCTCATGCGCAAATTCACAATCAACTAACCTGTTGGTGAAGCTGACATCCATTGAAGCCAGCAACCATGCTACAAGGTGCTAGTCTTGTTGCTCCCAATTCTAAAAGTCTTCGCTTTCATTTTCTGCTTTCTCATCTTCAGGGGTGGCAAATCGCTGTGGTACCTTGTTCTTGAGAAGGTGATCTTTGAGCTTGTTCGCCTTGATGCTTGCCAAGGCTTGCCTTTTCCAAGGCACAAAATTATCTTCATCTAGTTTCAGTGGAATTGGGTTTGTGAATGTCTTCAGAGCAAACGCAGAAGTGGTTGAGGTTCCCATGGATCGATGCTGCTCTGATACCATGAAAGGTATCAGAGACTTATGCAGTTTGGAGAAGCGAGCTTCAAGAGAGAGTGAAAGAAGAGAATGGCATTGAAGAATGTTGTGTGTCTGTTTTCTTATTGATTAATTGATACTGATACAGAGAGTTTGATATATATACAATATGGCTACTAACAAGCTTCAGCTAACCAACTAACAAACTGGTTGAGTAAGCCAGTAACAAACTAACTATCAATTAACTAACTAACTGCTTTTAGTTCAGGCTTATCTCCTATAATTTCCACTGTTTGATTGCAATCTTGTTAAAGTATCTTTCTAGACACGAACATCTAGCTCTTTTTTCAGATACTTTGCGACAATATCTATCAAAAGGGGCAAACTAGCACAACATTTGACCACATCAACTGCAATAGAGTTTATACTTGGGTGTTTAACTACATCGCCTGCTATTTTCTCAAACAACCTCCGACTATCTCGTTTAGAAAAAACTTCAAGAGGAAAACATATTTGGGTATTCATCTTTTTGCTTAACACATCACGATCTCTAGATGTCAAGACCGACTTTCATTCTTTGCAATCAGCACACTAAGGAACCCCCAACTCTCCCAACTTCAGCTCATCCCAAATGTCATAAAAAATAATAAGAATATTCTTCTCATAGTTAAAGATAAGAAAAGAGAATCAAGTTGTTATAATAGGATCAGTTCAAATGATAGTTAGTTACATATTGATAGCCTTAACTTTAGGATCTAGATTCTCTTTCAGTTGCACAGCTTGTATATTTAAAGACTTAACACTCATTCAATAATATATCTTTGAATTCTCCCAATACACTCTTCTAACTTGGCATCAGAGCTATTCTCCCTCAAGGCTCACGATCCACAAAACCATGGCATCTGCTAGCAACTCAAACCAAAGAAATGATCTCCCCTCAACTGTTTCTGTCAAGTTGGACAGAGATAACTATCCCCTGTGGACATCACTAGTCCTACCATTGATTAGAGGAAGCAGGCTCGATCGCTACATGTTTGGGACAAAGATGTGTCCTGAACAATATATCACTGCTGAAAACTCCACCAAGAAAACCAATCTAGAATATGAGGACTGGCAGGCCCACGACCAACAACTTCTCGGGTGGCTGATTAATTCCATGACAACTGATATTGCCACTCGGTTACTTCATTGTGACACCTCCAAAGACCTTTGGGAAGAAGCTCAAAACTTGGCTGGTGCACACACAAAATCTCGAATCACTTATCGCAAATCTGAGTTCCATAGCACCCGCAAAGGAGACATGAAGATGAAAGAGTATCTAGTCAAAATGAAGAATCTTGCTGACAAACTCAAGCTTGCAGGCAGTCCAATATCCAATTCTGATATGATAATTCAAACTTTGACAGGTTTGGATGCAGATTACAATCCTATAGTTGTTCAACTATCTGACAAAATTGCTCGTAGTTGGGTTGATTTGCAGGCACAATTGTTGGCCTTTGAAAGCAGACTTGAACAATTAAACACCCTCTCCAACCTCACTCTCAATGCTTCAGCAAATGTGGCCAACAAAACTGATCACACAGGCAACAGATTCACTCCTCGTGGCAATTGGAGAGGCTCAAATTTTCGAGGTTCAAGGGGAGGCAGAGGAAGAGGAAGAATGGCCAAACCAGCATGTCAAGTCTGCAACAAATTCGGTCACATAGCAGTGTAGTGTTTCTATCGATTTGATAAATCCTACACAGGCCAATCTCAGGAGATAAAAAAGCAGGAAAAGCACATTGCATTCATAACTTCACCCAACACGGTTCAAGACTATGACTGGTACTTTGATAGTGGTGCAAGCAATCATGTGGCTAACCAAACTGACAAATTCCAAAATCTAGTTGATCACAATGGTAAGAACTCTCTAGTGGTTGGCAATGGTGAGAAGTTGAAAATTGTTGCTTCTGGTTCATCTAAACTAAACTCACTAAATCTACATGATATCTTATACATGCCAAACATCACCAAAAACCTCTTGAGCATATCTAAGCTAGCTACTGATAACAATATCCTTGTTGAATTTGACTCAAATTGTTGCTGTGTAAAGGACAAGTTGATAGGGAAGGCTCTTCTACAAGGGAGACTTAAAGATGGCTTGTACTAACTCACAGGTGGAAACTCACATTCTGGAAAAGATCCCTGTGCTTATGTGTCTGTCAAGGAAAGCTAGCACAGAAGACTTGGACACCCGAATAGTAAAGTCTTAGATGAAGTTTTAAAGAGTTGTGATGTGAAGATTTCACCTAGTGATCAATTTAGTTTTTGTGAAGCATGTCAGTTTGGTAAAATGCATCTATTGCCTTTTAAAAGCTCTCCTTCTCATGCTAAGGAGCCCCTTGAGTTAATCCATACTGATGTATGGGGCCCTACTCCATTAGTGTCTTCCTCTGGCTTCAAATATTATGTCCATTTTATTGATGATTTTAGTAGATTTACATGGATTTTCCCTTTAAAATAGAAGTCTGAAACTGTTCACGCCTTTTCCCAATTTAAAAACTTGGTTGAGAATCAATTTAACAAGAAAATCAAGGCAATTCAGTGTGATGGTGGTGGAGAATACAAAGCAATTCAAAAACTAGCTATAGATTCCGGAATCCATTTCAGAATATCATGTCCTTATACCTCTCAACAGAATGGAAGGGTTGAGAGAAAGCATAGACATGTTGAATTAGGCCTAACATTACTTGCACAAGCCAAAATGCCATTGCCCTTCTGGTGGGAGGCCTTCTCTACATCAGTTTTCCTCATAAATCGATTACCTTCAACTGTCATCCTAAATGAGAATCCCTACTCACTGTTGTTTCATAAGGAACCAGATTACAATGCCCTGAAACCTTTTGGATGTGCTTGCTATCCATGCCTCAAGCCTTACAACAAGCACAAACTTTAGTTTCACACTAGAAGGTGTGTGTTCCTAGGATACAGCACCTCACATAAAGGGTACAAGTGCATCAACTCCCATGGAAGAATATTCATCTCAAGACATGTGGTTTTCAATGAAGATCACTTTCCATTCCATGATGGATTTCTCAACACAAGAGGCCCCTTGAAAACACTAACAGAAACTGCATCTATTCCCTTTCCTTTCCATTCTGCAGGTACCATAAATAATGAACACTTTCCCGGTTGTCAAGAAAATCAACTAGAATTATCCACTAGCAGTGCAAGGCATGAGGAAGGTCAATCTCATCAAACCCGCAATCTACAAGCTTCACCAACACACTCAGTTACAGATCAGCAACAAAATGAAGAACAACAACCAGAAATTTCTCTTCAAAACTCAGCTGATAGATCACACAACAACACAAGCAATGCTGATTTTCAACTAGAAATTGAGGCAAGGGACAATCAAGAATCAGTGAACACTCACAGAATGTGCACTAAGAGCAAAGCTGGAATCCACAAACCTAAACAACCATATGTTGGTCTAGCATAAAGCTGTGCAGAAGAAAGGGAACCAGAATCTGTCAAAAAAGCACTTGAAAGACCATTATAGAAGACAGCTATGGACAAAGAATTCAAAGCCTTAATATCTAATGGAACTTGGGACTTGGTTCCGCATAACAACCAAGAGAGCATCATTGACTCCAAGTGGATTTTAAAACCAAATTCAAGGTTGATGGCACACTTGAAAGGAGGAAAGCAAGACTAGTTGCTAAAGGTTTTCAACAGACAGCTGGCCTAGACTATGAAAAAACCTTCAGTCCTGTAGTTAAAGCAAGTACAGTAAGAATTATTCTTTCCATAGCTATACATCTCAATTGGGAAATCAGACAATTGGATATAAATAATGCTTTCCTCAATGGACATCTCAAAGAAACAGTTTTCATGCATCAACCAAAAGGCTTTATTGATCCAGCAAGACCCAATCACATCTACAGACTGTCTAAGGCAATATACGGTCTAAAACAGGCACCAAGGGCCTGGTTTGATAGGCTCAAAGATGCCTTGCTGAGTTGGGGATTCCATAACACCAATAGTGACTCATCCCTATTCATCCTTAGAGGTACTAATCACACAACCTTCCTTTTGATATATGTGGATGATATAATAGTCACTGGCAGCAATGTGAAATTTCTGGAAGCATTCATCAAGCAGCTCAACACTGCCTTCTCCTTAAAAGATCTTGGACATCTACACTACCTCCTTGGAATTGAAGTTCACAGAGACATGGGTGGAATGTATTTGAAGCAATCAAAGTACACTGGACACTTACTGAGAAAATTCAAGATGGAGAGTATCTCAGCCTGCCCAACATCTATGATAACAGGAAGACAATTTCTCACTGAGGGAGAACCTATGAAAAACCCAACTCTGTTTAGACAAGCCATAGGTGCACTTCAATATGTGACCAACACAAGGCCTGACATTGCTTTTTCAGTGAATAAACTCAGTCAATACATGAGCTCTCCAACCATGGATCATTGGCAAGGGATAAAGAGAATTCTAAGGTATCTTCAAGGTACCATCAATCACTGCCTACATATCAAACCCTCGACTGATCTGGAATTTCAGGGTTCTCAGATGCTGATTAGGCTACTAGTATTGATGATAGAAAGTCTATGGCTAGACATTGTGTTTTCCTTGGTGAAACTCTTGTTGCCTGGTCAGCAAGAAAGCAAAAAGTGGTCTCTGTGTCGATCTTGAATTTGAGTATAGAGCATTAGCTAATTTGGCTGCTGAAGTAGCTTGGGTCAGGTCATTACTGCAGGAATTGAAGCTGCCTCTGTTAAGGAAACCTATACTTTGGTGTGATAATCTGAGTGCAAAAGCATTGGCCTCTAATCCAGTAATGCATGCTCGGTCAAAGCACATTGAGGTTGACATCCATTACATTCAAGATCAAGTTCTGCAAAATGAAGTCATTGTTTCCTACGTTCCCTCAGTGGACCAAATCGCAGATTGCTTGACAAAGCCTCTCACCCATATCAGACTCAATCAACTTAGAGACAAACTTGGGGTGGCCATATCACCCATCAGTTTGAAGGGGGGAGTTAAAGATAAGATAAGAGAATCAAGTTGTTATAATAAGATCAGTTCAAATGATAGTTAGTTACCTATTGATAGCCTTAACTTTAGGATCTAGATTCTCTTTCAGTTGCACAAATTTTATATTTAAAGACTTAACACTCATTCAATAATATATCTTTGAATTCTCCTAATACACTTTTCTAACTCTCATTGCTTATCCTTTCATGTAATTCTCCTGCTCTTCCTTCCTCTGTCTCTGCTTTTAATCTCAGACCCAACCCATCAGCAAATTGGCCTTGGATTCTTCTAAAATCCGGAGTATTGGTTATAGAAGTAATAATAAGCACAACCTCAAATAACCTCTTTGTCTTTGCTTGGTGAGCTAACTCTTCCATCAGTGTCGTCTTACCAAGACTGCCCATCCCATACACCCCAATCATGTTGATGTCAGGATCCTTCAATTCCTCCTTAATCTCATTCAATATTGACATTCTAGACTCCAGAGCTTCATAACCTCTAGCAGATGAAGAGGTTGTCGTTTAAGGAGGGACAGGGAAAGAACTTTTCTTATATGGTCTTCCATCATCAATGATTTCAGAAATTTTTTGTGCCATCTCCCTAGCCTCCATGCTTAGCTTGAACCTTATGGACAGATTTGGAAATAGCCAAGTCAAGCATCTAACCTCTCCATGGCCAGCTTTGTCTTCATTAATCAGTTTATTGGCGTCAGCAATAGTGACTTCCACTCTATCCAACCAGTCCTGGACAGCAGTTGCAATATCTTCATTTTTTGAGCATCTTCAACAGTTCGTAGCATATCAATCCTGTCGGCCTTGAGCTTCCGAACTTGGGTTCTGAGTTTTTTCAAGGTTGCTCTTGTACGAGGTAAGGTAGCCAAATTGTGGCCCAACAAGTGAAAATATGAACCCAGAACTTCTAGCAATTGCAGTAACAATTTCCATCTCTTTCCTTTAAACAACTATAGGCTCAGGCAACTGTCCATGAAGTATTACATTACATTAAAAGCATTTCAAATTGGAAATAATAGAATATCAAACGATTAGTTTTTTTTGGTGTGAAGTGCGTCGGCACTCGATTTGTCTTGTTGATATAGGTGTCAACAGCTACAAAAGCATCTACAGGCAGAAATATAATGAAAACTAGCTGCTTAACCCGTGAGTTGCATAGGATAATAATAAAAGGTATTTTGCTGACCATTATTAAAAAATATTTTATTGACCATTATTAAAAATAAATAATAATTTATTTAAATGTATCTCTTATATAAAATTGAGGATATAAATTTATTTTAAAAATAAGTTAATAGTTAGATAATTAAATAAATAAACAAAATATGATAGTGACATTGTATTTTGTATCTTATATTGAATATCATATTTATAAGATTGTAAAAATCTCGATAGATGACTTTTAACTAATAATAAAAAGAATGTTTTATAAAAATCTTATACGTTTTGAAAGCGGAAATTGTTGAATAATGAAAGATAATAAATTGATACTTTTACTATATCTTGGGCCATTTATACAAATGATAATGGGTATTTATAAGAGAGGAGACATGTACCCATCATGATTTAGAATTTTGCCTCTTATCCTTATCCTCATCCCTGTCATATATTCTCATTCCTCATTCGTTACGGGGATTTGAATCCCTATAGGGATTTGTGAGTTTATTAAAAGATTTAGAAAAAGAAAAGTTTTAAAAACACTTTGAAATTCAAAATATAAATATATAATAACAAAAGCTACTAATGCAACATAGTGCAACTTAAAAATAAAAATACATACATAATGCAAATTCAATATATATATATATATATAAGTGAATATTTAAATTATTTATATAAATGAGAAATTGACGGATTTCATGGGGCGAGGACCTTATTTCCCATCCATGCCCAGTTAGTCAAATAGGGACTTCCCCTCGTTCCCATAAGACTAAACATGTCCCCATTCCCGTACCCATTGTAGATAACCCCTGAGAGTACATGTTTCTGCTATTTTTTTTTGTCCCCAACATGATTTTTATGAAATATTCTCCCAATATTTGCTTACTATATAGCATTTTTTGTATGCATACAAAGACACACACACACAAATATATATAGCATAATATCAAATTTTTTATTTAAATTTAACTATATAGGGAAACTCTATAGGGACACATGTGATGGCAAAAATATTTAAATAATTAATATAATGCCACATATATCTTTTGTGGGTTAAAATAGGATTCTACTTTAAAACTTATGCCGTATTCTTTTGCTTCTCGTATCATATAAATTATGTATAACTTGATGTAATGAATCCTTTTCTTTTTTGTGTTCATGATGTAGACATTTACTATTACCTATGGAAAGCGCATATTAAATAATATTGTTTATAATTTTTAATCAAAGAATAAACATGATTTACTATAAGATCACAATATATATATATATATATATATATATATATATATATATATATATATATATATATATATTGAAAAAAAAGACCAATTAATGTCTATTGATGTTTATAAATATATCAACAAATTTTGAATGTTATGATTGATTCTTATATAAAAAATCCTCTTATTGTTATCAATTTGAATTTCATTTTCCCTTAATTACCCTACTTCGGTGATCTCCATGCCTCGGAGGGATTAGTCTTCAGCTGTAATACCTTTGCTACCATAAAGCTATGCTTAAGCCATAACCTTATAATAAGTAGTTGTTACTTGTTAACTTTGCTTAATCTTGGAAGTGTATGTATTACATATGAGCCCGCTATTCTAACAACCATAAAATCCATTCAAAAATGTCTCTAAATTTGGACATTAATTATATATAAAAATACATAATTGTATTAACTAATGACAAGTCAGCACTATCCATAACTATGTCAAACCCTTACCCTGGTTCACACAAGAACCTTCTAGTCTAGGTAGGGTACTACTCAAAATCCACTAAAAAGAAATAAAATACTAACTAAATGCTCTATCATCAGTTCGTCAAAAGATCTGGACTAAGTTGCCAGGATTAGCTAAGGATTCTCCATTCAACCAATCACCATCATCTCAATCTATGAAAAAAAAATGATAATAGCAGGAATGAGAATCAAAGATTCCCAGTAGGAAAAACACTAGTCTATTACTCAATGATATTCAACTTAATGCAAAATAAGCGATATGCATTCATATGTTTATATAGGGGTCTCATCAGTTGTGTAATATCAAAATTTATAATTAGAATATCTTTTTAATAGTTTTATTTCTCATACTTTTGCTTTGAGATTTCTTCTTGAAATTTCTTCAAATTATATGAAATATTCTTTCCTGAGTCTCCTAAATTTCTGTGAGACTATTTTCTTAAAAATCTCTTGGAACTCTTTGAGATTTTCTCTGTTAAGATTTCTGAATTTTTGTAAGACTTCTTCTCTTGAAAATCTCCTAAAACTCTTTGAGATTTTCTCTATCTAATCTCTTGAATTTCTCATGAAATATTCTCTTCAGAAATATCTTAACTTCTCATGATGTTTCTCTGCTGAATTTCTCTTTGAAATCTTTTACGAGATTTATTAGAAAGTTTAGGCTTAATAGTAAAACCCATAGGATTCTTTTGATATACTTCTCTCTGGATCATACTGGCAACTTGTGTAACGCTGTCGCGACTACACTCTGATATAGTTCACTAGATGGAGTACATCTACTACATCTTATTCTAGGTACCCTTGCTATCCTCAATACATCCCTTTTCTCATAAACGGTGTAACGTCGTCGCGTTCACACCCTGATATAGTTCTAAGGGCGTAGCACGTCTACTACCACCCATGAATCCATGAGCTTACCACTAAGCAATTGATTATTACGTAAAGCTTATTTTCTTGAATTCCCTCTCTTTGTGGGAGACTTATTTTCTTATGTTCCCTTTCTTCTTAAAGTTCAATTTTCTTATACTCTTCTTTGAGATCTCCTTGAAATCTTCTTAACTCTTATGAGATATTTATATTTTGTTCAAAATTCTCTTAAAGTTTTATGAGATATTCTGTTAAAAATCTCCTGAAGTCTCGTGAAGTTTTATGAGATATTTCTTGTAACATATAGCATACTGGTATAATGTTTTTCCGCAAAGTCTACTAGGTTTTTAATAGATTTTTATACCATCCAAAAATTCTATTATAATCCCTAGTTAGTAATAATTCTTGTAAATTTTCCAGCAATTGAACCAAGTTCATGTGATGTATTTTCAAGCTATTTCTACAATGAATTAACATTTCTTATATCAATTAAACTTCTTTAATTCTTGTATGATAACTTTTGGAAGGTTCTTTAGACTTTTACTATCTTTTATACCATCAACATTTCGGCCACATCCCTTGAACAATAATTGCTCCTAAATTCCGAAAATACAACCTAAGTCTTACTACCACTTTTCAAGCTTTGATTATAATGTATAGCAAGATCATACTAACCAAGGATTAATGCTGTAAAAATTCCAGCATGTATCTACTTTGAGCACCTCTTATACCACTAGCAAGATCTTACAAACCAAGGACTAATGCTGTAAAAATTCCAGCACATCAAATTTCCAGCAACTTGGTTATTTCTTCATAATTCCAAGAATTTAAACCAAGTCTCTTCTAAACTCTACAATTAGACTCAAGCTCTAGTACACAAGATTTCATAATAACTCCAATCCCAGGAATAAATTTCAGCAAGTTCACAAGACTTGTACTTGATGTGTTCTTCCACATCTATCAAATCCAATACATGTAATTTCTGAAATAAAAATTCTGGTTCCAATATACATGATTTCAACACAACTCAAGCCTTCATAAATCCTAAATTTTGGTTTAAGATTTCAGCAACATAACCTCAACAAATATCAAGTACTTATCTTATCAAAATAGCTAAACATCATGAAGTAAAAGACTAGAATAATTTTCCTACCTTTCTTCCAAGCTTTTGCTAAACTTTTTCTAGCTTTTTCTTCTCTAAATTGAGGCTCAAACCCACTTTCCAGCACCCCTATATGCTGCTGTTTGGACAGATTTAAAGATGAAAAGAAAGGCTTTGGCTTGAGTTTGATGAAGATAAAGTGTTCTTGAAGTTGTTTATGGGTTAATCTAGGAATATCCTTCAAGAACTTGGTAAGTTCCAAGCAAAAGAAAATGAAAATGGTGGAGGGAGGAAGAAGGAAACGTGAAGCTGCTGCCAAACCAAGAGAAATGTCATCTTTTCTCATTTTTCCTTTAAATAGAAAACATAAACTTGAAGAGAAAGTAATGGGTATTACTTTTGTCAGATCAATTTGTATTGTATCTGTATTAGAAATGTCTATATTTATTTAATTTTCCTAACTAAGAATTATTTGAGATCTAATAATAGCCATTATTTAGACCAGTTTTGGTGTTTCGGTGTACCGGTTATTACCACTTTGGTGTACCAATTATTACTCTTTTGGGTACCTGATTGTTATCTAAATAATTTTACCGGGTTAAAAATATTCATTCAATCTTATCATTATTTTTTCTATGTCCTTATACTAATTATAAAGTCTCATTCTATATCCCCAATTAAAATATTATTATATTGAATTTTTAATAATAAAAAAATTAATTTTCATTTTTTTTATAGAATCCTTATCTTAATCTAATCATATCTGTGTCTGTCGAATTTTCAAAATCCCTATAGATTGTTCACAATTAATTATTTTATTACAATAATGTTAAAAAGAGGAGTCGTTACATCAGCTGCCAGCCGAAGGATACCCTTGAGCAATCAAAAAAAGAAGAGATATTATAGTACAATATATGTTGATTAAGAAAAAGATTTAAAATATTGAGGTAATGTATCAGTTTTGAATAGTCACTACATAACAAACCAATTATTATAATTATAGTGTTTAGTCCATTGAAGTAGTGTATAACCCATATTATCTAGTATAATCCATTAAAGTAGTGTATCAGTTTTAAGAAACATCCAATTCATAACAAAGTCTAAACAATAGATTCAAGTACCTCCCCAAATTAAGATTTGTAATATTTGAAATGCTAAAAAATTGAGAAACTGTTTAGTAATATAATATTCAATATGGAGTATTTATATTATGTAAATAGAAGAGAGATATGAAAGTATAATTAGGAAAAATAATTAATGATTAAAATACAATTTAAATTCAAAAGCTTATTTTAAATAGAGAGATTAGGAAATTGTGGGACCTAAATGACTAAGAAAAACTTTCATGAAATGAGTCTTGAATATTAATATTATTAATTAATATTATACCATAATTTATTCCATGATATAGTGATTTGATTGGTTTTAAATATCACTTATTTGAGTGGAAAGGATAGGCTAGATCAAATATATACAAATTAAGATTTATTCACCATTAATTAATATTCAATTTTTAAAATAAAAATTCAAATATTGATAGGAATACAACATATTACTGTACCTATTTAATTTCTATAATTATAATAGTTACACAAGGTCAATTATCATTAATTATCATTCGTCACAATTATGCATCGGTAGTAAAAACTAAACAAATTGTAATATGAAAGAGGCCAATAACAAAGTCAAAGCAACCATGCGTGCATCATTGTTCTCACTTGTCCCTGACACTATTAGAGATAATCTCAAGCTTGGCAACAATTTTGGGCACAGAAGCCTTCATTATATTGTTCAAACATATCATTGTTGTTTTTTCAATAAGTTGTGCCCTGTCAATAGAAAGAAAAAAAAAAAGAAAGAAAGAACCCAAAAACAAATTAAGATTCTATCAAATGCTAAATTCTCATGTATGAAAAATAAAATCAAGATCAATAACATAATTGAAAAATTCAAATCACTAATAAACAATGGAAAAGGAGAGGGAGATAGAAAAATTTAAACTTAAGAAGAAGAATGAGATAAATTGTGATTTAAAATGAGGGATAGAAAGAAAAATGAAAAATGATCATCCCTCACCCATTCCTATGACCCAAACGTTTGTGTTTCTTTTTTTTCTTCCAAAGATATGAATTGATTCATTTGTAATAAAGAAGCAATACAAGAATCAGGTCCCAAAGGACTCTTAGCATAAGAATAAATTTGGCTAAGCCAAGTATCACTACTAAAGGTAGGATAAACACATAGACTGAGAAACTATAAAGGGAAAAGACTAGCAGCAGATTGAAATTCCTCCAGCAACTTTGTTGACATCTCTATTATAGCTTGATGGGAAGTTGTTTTATTTTCAAAGACTTTTAAATTCCTCGCTTTCCACACATTCCAGCAAGTGATAGCAACTAAGTTGAGATTCTCCTTCCAAATTGTTCTTTGCTACAGTAGATGAAGCACATGAATCCACCACCATCAAGTGATTTTGCCCATGATTCTCAACCAAAAATCTAGAGATATTTCTTGCCAAACCACTGCAGCTCGTGACATTCCAAAGAGACAATGTAAGACTGACTACGAACATTCTTCACAAAGAAGGACACAGCTCCATGATGGTTGGGATGCGCTTTTTAATTATCGCTCTACGGGAATGCCTTCATGAGTTGATCTCGGATAAATAGCTTAATCTTTTGGGGAACCTTTAAAGACCAAATGCTTCTCCATAATGATTTCATACTCATATAAGTTGGGTAAGCATCCACAGGAGGGTGATAAAATTTATAAGCAATGTTGTATCCTGATGAAACTGAATACTTACCATTTCTTTCATAATTCCAAGCAAACCTGTCTTCATCACTTGTTGGTGTTATCATCAAAATTTTCTGGGCCACATAATCTGGAAATTTAGTTCTAATCAACTGTTCATTCCAGTTTCCATTTTGTTGCAAAATATCTCTAACCAGAAATAAATCTTCATCTCTGTTGACAGTTTCTGACATTGAAAACGGATAAACTGAAGGCAGCCAAGGGTCTTCATATATCTTAACTTTTGATCCATCTCCAATACTCCATCTACATCCTTTTTCAAGCACCTTCCTTCCTTCCAAAAGGCTACGCCATGCCCAAGAGGGGTTTGAACCAATATTTGCAGACATAAATGTTCCAGCATTGAAGTATCGACCTCTGAAAATTTTATAGAACAAAGAAGATTGATTCATAAGAAGTCTCCATCCTTGCTTTGCTAGGAGGGCTAAATTCATTTCCTTCAGGTCTCTAAAGCCTAGTCCACCTTCATTTTTTGGTCTGCTCATTTTGTCCCAGCTGATCCAACATTGTCTTCTTTCATTCCTTTGCTGCCCCCACCAAAAATTAGCCATCATTCTATGCAAATTATTCAGAAGTGTATCCGGCAATTTAAAACAAGCCATTGAATATATTGGATAGCTTCACCTATTGCTTTAACTAGAACTGACCTTCCCCCCTGAGATAATAGTCCCCTCTTCCAGGCCATGATTTTCTTACCAACCTTCTCTTTGATAAACTCAAAAGTGGCTTTCTTTGATCTGTGAACCACTGAAGGTAGTCCCAGATATTTGTCTTGAGCTCCCACATGTTGGATATTTAGTTTTCCTGCTAATTGGTTTCTCAACCGATGTGGTGTATTACCACTAAAAAAAATGGCAGACTTGTGCAAATTAATTTGCTGGCCGCTGTAGTTTTCATATTCTTGCAGCACCTCAAGAATATTATCACATTGCTCATAGGAAGCTTTGTTAAACAGTAGGGAATCATCAGCAAACAAGAGATGTGTAACTGAAGGGCAATAATTATTGATCTTTATACCTTGAATTCTTCTGTTTTGCTCTGCTTGATGAAGCAAAAAAGAGAAACCTTCTGCACAAAGAAGAAAAAGATATGGGGATAGAGGATCTCCTTGTCGGATCCCTCTATATGGTTTGAAAAAACCATGAGGTTGTCCATCCACTAGTACTGAATAAGATACTGTTGTCACACATTCCTTCACCCAATTGATCCACTTCTGATCAAAACCCAATTTGTCCATAATGAACCACAGAAAGCTCCATTCAACTCTATCATAAGCTTTACTCATATCAAGCTTTAAGGCCATTTCACAAGAAGATCCACTTCTTTTACTCTTCAAGTAATGTATACATTCATGGGCAACTAGAATATTATCAGAGATTAATCGGCCCTTTACAAAGGCACTTTGATTAACACTAATAATTTTGTTCATGAACTTTTGAAGTCGATGCACCATTACTTTTGATAAAATTTTGTAAAACACGGAACACAAACTAATTGGCCTTACTTGTGTCATATTTTGAGCATCATTGATTTTTGGAATGAGACAAATTTGGGTGTGGTTGACACTTCTCAACATTCTCCCTCCTGTAAAGAAACTCCTAGCTGCCAAATGAACTTGTTCACCAACTATATCCCAGTAAAATTGGAAAAATTTTGCAGTGAAACCATCCTCTCCAGGAGCACTCTCCGGATCTATAGAGAAGGTTGCTCTCTTCACTTCATTTTGGGACACTGGTCTTGTCAAACTTCTGTTCATATTGCTATTTATTTTCCTGCCAAAATTTGCAAAGCTTGCTGTTGGATCTTGGGGATTGCTTGACTTGAACGATTCTTTAAAATAGTCCACTGCTACTTCTGCAATACCTTCTAGTTGGCAGGTTCTAGATCCATCTTCCTTGGTTAAACCATGGATTTTGTTTCTTCTGTTTCTAGCTTGGCACTTTTGGTGGAAAAATTTTGTATTTTGATCACCCCATTTAAGCCATCTCACCCGTGATTTCTCCCTCCAAAACCTTTCCTCCTGCTGGACTGCATTCAACAATTCTTTTTCCAGCCTTGTCACTATTTCTTGCACTGCATGTTGTCCTTTTTCTTTTTCCATATGCAGCGCCTGGCTGATCTCTGCAATTTTTTTGCTGGAATTACTTTGAGAGTTTTGTTGCCATTTCACCAAATTTGTCCTACATAATTTTAGCTTCTGGAACAATTTGAAACTATGGGAACCCATCATCTCCTCTTTCCAAGATTCAATGATAATGTTCCGAACTTCCTCCATTCCACACCACCTTTCTTGAAATCGAAATCTACGTTTCCTTCTTCTCAATGTAGCATATTTAATATCTAGCAACAAAGGTGAATGATCTGATCCTGAATCTTCTAATTGTTGCACTACAGCATCTTGATATTCTATCCTCCAGCTTGATGAAACTAGAAATCTATCTAGTCTTTCACGGATGAAACCATTCCCATATCTCTTATTATTCCATGTGAATCCATTCCCAACCATACCAATATCAATCAGCTCACAGTAATTAATGAACTCCACAAATTCTTCAATCGAAGATGAGGATTTGTTGTTGCTGCCCTCTTTTTCTCCATAGCCTGTAATTGCATTACAATCTCCAAAAATTAGTTTGTGCCCAGCTTGTCCTACTACTTGCTCTTTGATTTCTTCAAATTGTCCCTTTTGAATGTTCTGATTACTATGAAAGTGAACACCCCACACATTCCATTCCTTCTGAAGAATTGGATCCTTGATTGTTGCTGCAATAAAAAATTCTCCGTAACCCTTGACTTGAACAACTATATCATCCTTCCAACTTAGAGCTAGACCACCTGAATTTCCTACTGGATTCACGCAAAATAAACTATGAAATCCACATTTCTTGAGCTGTGTTTCTATAAACGATGTTTGATTTTTTGTTTCACAGAAAAATCCAACATCGGGAGAGTGGGATTTACATATCCCTTGAATGTTGTGAATTGTCAGGGGTCTCCCCAAACCCCGGCAATTCCACACCACCATCTTCATGGACCATTGGGTGCCTCTTGATGGCTGGCACCCCTCGCCTCAGTTGCTTCCAGTATGGTTTCATCCATGCATTTCTTCTTTTGACCATCCACCTCCATATTCTCCAACATTCTTCGTTTTACCCCTTGATTTGTTGCTCCTGTTCTTTCTCCCTTCCTCGCCATATTCTTCAGTCTAACTTTCTTCAATTGTTGATTATGTTCTTCTACTCCGCTAGCAAAAGTTAGAGTATCAAGAATCGTGTTTCCATTCTGCTGTATTTCCCTTATATCTCCCATCTTTCCTTCAAACAGTCTTCCATTAAAAGTAATAGACAGTACATCATTATCACTTATATCAATCAGTCTAACGTTTGTGTTTCTATTCTAATTACAATGTTCTACCTTCAATGGGTAATTCATGTAGCTCTCTAGCTAGGGACTCCTTTACTATTGCCGCTAACACTACCAAGAAGAAATCTTCTTTGCTCATTGTCCATCCCAACAAAAAAGACATGTATGAAAACAATCAAACTAAAAATTATTAGAAAAGACATGGATGAGAGAAGAAATTGTTCAATGAAAAAGATGTGAAGGATTCTCAACAATGAAATCCAAATATAAAGTGAATTTTTATCATGAGAAAGATAAGAGTAAAGTGAATGAAATAATATTTTAGAAAACACATGAAAAAGGAACATAAATGATAATGGATATTAATTACTATATATATTAAAAGAATATGCATTAAATTTGAATTTGAAATTTAAATATTTTAATTGATTATATTAACTTATAATATACCTTCCATATTTTAATAGAAATCACATTCCATATATACCATATAAATTCAAAATTGAAATCACATTCCAAAATCATAGATCTGTCTTAATAATAATCTTCAATGATATTCCAATTATATATAATAAGTAAAATTATGATTTTTCTAATTATTCAAATTATGAAAATTGTGGGCCCTAAGTTCTTCTGGAAGTGACACATGTAAAGCTTTCCTCCAAATGAGTCTTGAATATTAATATTATAGATAGATTATATATAAAACAGAAAAAGCAAGAAAAACAAACTATATATGGCCTTGTATTAACCTAAAAAACATGTTGGGAAAATGGAAAGAGTATATCACCAAATTATACTGCCACAACTTTGAAATTAACTTTGGTCTATTGTCATAATAAAAGTATAAAGTAATCGATGCAATGCAACACCTAAAATAAAAAAGTCATGAAAAATGACGCTAATTCTAGTAATTAACTTTTTTTTTTGTTTTCCTCTTCTTCAAGCAACACCCTCCCATCCTAATGCATCCCTTGCCCCCAACAAGACAATGCTACCATTGAAATGAGAAGTCATTAACAAATCTTTCTGACCATTATGAATTTAAACCTTTGAAACATCTATACAAGTGTCCTTAAAGAGAAAACAAATTGACAAACAAGAGTGCATTTGGATTAAATTGTTTTGGCACAAAATTACGTTTTTATATCTCAAAAAATTAATTTTTATGTATTTCGATAATTTTTAAAAAAAATCAGAATTTTAATTTTTTTTAGTGAAAAGATCACTTTAAAGCTCTTTTTAGTTACATACAAAATTTAAGTTTCATAACAATTTTTTTTTATCCTATGATCAATTTTTTAAAAAAATATGAAAGAAAAGCAACTTGACAACTATGGGTCAACTGGAAATTTTTGTCTAAATGGGAGGAAAAATAAAAAAGAGAAATTACTATGAAAGAAAGAATGCGCTTACTCTTGTTGTATGTGCTACCGTCGAAGCAAGAATTGCTAAGATCCTTTTCGAGGTACGTGTAAGAGAAGGACATTAAGCAAATAAAGCTGTATTTGGACTCAGCCGATCAAGACACTTCACTGTAGTAGTGTTGAAAATTGGAAAAATTACACTGAACTCTTGATATTCATCGATATTATTCTTATCCCCTTCTAATTTTAATCTTATATATGTTATAAAAAAATAAAAATAGAAAGAATAATAGAAAAGAGGAGAAAGAATAGTTTTATTGATAATCTCAAAGGTGCTCTATGTGGAGCATCTAAAGGGCTATTTATAGCCAAAGGAAGAGAGATATAATATCTAATCAAATCATAACAGATTCTATCTAATCCAATCAAATCTTAACTGAATCATCTAAATATATGGACATCCATAAATGAATAATATTTCATAACACTCCCCCTTGGATGTTCATAGGGGATATGCCTCATTAAAACCTTACTAAGAAAAACCCAATGGGAAAAAATCTTAGTGAAGGAAAAAGGAGTACAATATCCTCATAGTAGGAATGTAGAACTACCTCATTAAAAACTTTATCAAGGAAAAATCCAATGGGATAAAAACCTTGATCAAGGAAAAAAGAATACAGTATTTCTCCCCCTCTTTAAAGTATCACATAAAATCTCATAATTGGTGTATTTTAATTTTGTGCACCACTTCTACAAAGAAGAAATAGGTAGTAACTCTATCACTTGAACAAATTGGACATCAGTTCCTCTCTTTAGTTGAACTATTTAAGTCATGTTGTTCTCATATAAAGTTGTGCAATTTCCTTCCAAGAGAATCTACATGATAGTTTGAACATGCTAATCCATTGCCTTTAGCCAGAAAAATTCACGAGCTTCATGTATTGCACTAATTTCTGTGATCTGAAGAAATAGTGGCTATAGTCTATCCTGTGTATCTTCAGGATATGATCATGTCTCCATAAGTGAAAGAAACTTGTTTGATATTTACCTTTATGCAGATTTGATAAATATCCTGCATACTAATACACCTGAAGAAAATATATGCAATCTATCCATATAAAACTTCATAACAGTTATCTATGTGTAAATTGATTGATAAACAAACATTTTGTTTGTTAAATGCTCGATTTACAAGTTGAGACAGAATTTTGTCTTTCTAAGATCTTTCATCTAAAATTCTTCTTTTAAATCTTCTATGACTATGGAAACTTCTTCAGGAGTTCCAATCATATTCAAGCCATCAATGTACATAGCTACTATGAATCCAAATATAAACATAGGGCAAATGACATCATTTGTAAACCCCTTCTTAATCAAATACTCATTGAGACAATTATAATACATCCGTCCAGATTGCTTTAGACCATATATAGATCTTTGTAACTTGATTAGCACATACCCTGGGGATGTTCATTAGATGATATTGATATTTTCAATCCTTTAGGGACTTTTCATGTAAATATCATTATCTAATGAACTGTATAGATAGGCTGTGACAACATCTATTATATGGATATTTAGCTTAATATGCGTAGATAAGCTAATCAAACATCAAAACATTGATGCATCCACTGCTGGGGAATACATTTTGCCATAATATATACCATGTCTTTGTGAGAAACTCTGTGCTATAAATAGAGTCTTATAGCATACAATTTCATTTTTCTCACAAATGTGCTTATTTGTATCCCATGGGTTTCACACTTTCCGGTGTTTGGACTATAGGTCCAAAGACTTCACATTTTCCAAGTGAGTCTAATTCATCCTACATGTCTTCTTTCCATTTTTAACCAATCATTTCTACATAGACATTTTCAACGATTCTTGGCTCAAGATCCTCATTTTCTTGCATAATATTTAGCATTATATTATATGCAAATATATTGTTGACAATAATTACTTGTCGATTCTGCCATTTTCCTTTAGAGACATAGTATATTGAGATCTCATAATTTTCAATGATTATTTTAAGGTACCTGAACGTCTTCTGGCGTTCCAAATATATCAAAATTTTAGACTGCAATAATGTCCTTACTATGTCTCTATTCTCTTCAACAGGAAGAGTGTCATTTGCCTCCATAATATCATTTGGCCTTTTTGCCCCTCTTCTTTTTTGAGGATTTTTATTCTTGGAATCGACTGGTCTACCACGCTTCGGGCGTGTGATTTTTACATTGACCAATTGTCCAACAAGGACATCAATTTAGATTGGGGCATTTCTAGCTGGTATATAGGATTTAATTGTCCTTTTCTATCATTAAAAAAAATGCATCTGGCGATTCATTTGTTATTCTTTGCAAATTTATAATCATTTGAACTTCTAGTTCACATTGCCTTGGGTGAGGATCTAAATAGAATATTGATGCATTACAATTTGTTTTTCTTTTCCAGCTGTATCTACTCTCTTCCCCTGATATTGGAAACATTATTTCTCACAAACTGAGCCTTAAAACATCTCCTATTTGTATTTCAATGTATTTGACCATAAAGGGATAATCATATCCAACATATATCTCCAATTTTCTTTGGAGTCCCATTTTAAACAAAAATACAGTTAGGACATATACTGTACTTCTGAAGTTCTTAAACCAGAACCTTTTGGCTGCAGGCCAAAACAATTGTAGGGGAGAGAATTATTGGCAATTTGTTAGCCTTATATAAACAAGTGCTGTAAAATAATATGTGCCCAACAAGAAATTGGGAGATTTGTTCTCATGAGCAAGTAGTCTAGCAATTAACTGAATGTCTTTCATAGGTTAATTATGCTAGCTAACTTTTTCTATATATGAACATAAATAATTAGATGTTCAACATTTATAGCATTGGCCTACAAGCACCAAAAGCTTGAGAAATAAATTCACCAGAATCATCAAGATCAATTGTTTTGATTGGATTATCAGGAAATTGTGCTCTTAATAATTTGCACAATTAATATCGCAAGCTTCAGGTTGCGAAATCATAATGAGCACATATATGACCATTTCATAGATGCATCTATTAAAATCATTAAATATTTGAAAGGTTCATATGGTGGATGAATTGATCCACGTGTATCGACTTAAATTCCTTCTGGGAATGTAAGAGATTTAAATCCAATATTTGCTAGTGAAGGCCATATAATTAATTTACTTTGAGAACGCACAGCACAAGAAAACTCATTAAAATGAAGAATCTTCTGATTCTTCAACAAACGCTCATATGAGTTTTCAGTAATTTCTTACATCCTTATTGCTTCAGGAAGTCCCAACCGGTCATGCCAAAAGAAAATCATCCGGGCTAGTAAACATCAGGTTTACAATAGCATGTGATAATTCAATTGTACTCATATTAGTACTATAGACCGGAAGAAAGTGCAAACAAAATTTTCTAAAGCAACTTTCTTACCTGAAGCATAAGTTGTGATATGGAGGTACTCATTATTTTCCACACTCACTATCACAATATGATATGTATTTAAGTGAATATCTTTGAGACTCACCAAGTCTCTATTACTTTTGTATCTAGTAGAGAATTATTTTTGTGTCTTCAGGAAATAAAATAGTAGCTCTTCTAGAGCCTTTATTCATCTTGCTACTAAGAATGATATCAATATTTCTAAATAATTTTGTTTCTTCGAGAAACATAATAGTAGCTCTTCTAGAGCTTTCAATCATTCTCACAAAACTAATAATCAAGTTAAGATTTTATTATTTTATTACAAGATGAGAATATCAAAATATGTCATCAAAGCATTAACATATCATATAAGTGAAAAGAAATTTGTCATGACATGATGGTAATATAAATACATATATCACAATTATCCCAAAAATATTAGAATCATATATTATTATTTCATGATATATTAATCATGATATATAAGATTATCATGTGACATAAATCAATAAAGTAAATGATATGTTAAATATCAACAATATCACATTAAAAGTATAATTAATAATTATGAAATATGCCACGAATAGCATAGCTATTTTATTCAATATTGAGAACAATCAGTACTAAAAGTTTTGAAATAAAATATTCTAAAATATTCCTTAAAAATAGTATCAAATAATACATCTAATAAAACCTTTCATTATTAAATCCAATAATCAATATTTATATAAAAGATAAAAAGATACATCTAAATGGCTCATATTAATCATGAAATGATTTCATAATATATCTTGAAAAAAGAATCATTTTTGCATTTTCTCATTCTCCTTTAAAGATACTTAATAAGAACCAAACAAATATCTCAATGTACAACAGTTACATACCGAATTTACTTTGATGTCATAGCAATAGCATTCATCACATTTATCACACTTGAAATCAACAATCTCCCCCCAAAGTGTGATGTCCAAATACAAAATGATGTGCTCCCCATTAATGGAAGCTTTCACGGAAAAACGAAATACAAAATCTTGGCCCAATGCTTTAACCAAGGGTTGATACTACACCCAAGTGCAAACAAACAATCATGACCTAGCCAAACCATCGGTTTTTATACTACTTCTGGGATTATAATATTTTTGTCACATTCACTTCAGGAAATGGATGAGAGCCAACAGGGCCAATTTCATAAATTTTTTTAATTTTATTTTATGAAAATTTATTATTTGATATCTTGCAAATATTTTTCAACATATATTTATCAATAATACAACTACAAGTGCTATCGTATTGGGCTCACAACTCTTCTTTGCACTTTATCAAAGAGATTAGCAAGATCTTTTTTAAAATATTTTGACATAATCTTTTATATAGGTAGTAAAAAAGGAAAAATAAATAAATCCATTATATTATTCTCTTTAGGAGAATATGAATACTCAAAATTTTAAAAAATTATATATTGCAAATACTCAAAATTGTCTTTGGAGATACATTCACTTCAAGGAATGTAAATATGAAAATGTTCCTTATAGGAAATATATAAACTTATTTTAGAATGTTACGCACTTTAGGTGGTGTGAATAATAGATTCACTCATTTCGGAGAATAATTTTTTGACATATTCACTCCTGGGAATATGTAAATCTCATTAAATAAATAAATAAATCTATTATATTTTCCTTGTATAATTTTGAATGATTAGGATACATTCACTTCAAGGAATGATTATCCATTTTCTGTACAATTCTCATTCACTTCTAGGAATGATTGCCATTCACTTCTGGGAATGGTATAGGAATAGAATAAAGTAGAAGGAATATATATTAATATATTTAAATAAAAAAATTCAAAATTAAAGCAATTAATAAAAATTGATTTGTGCAATTCTTCTAGAATTCAACACTTTCTTGTTTATTAGTCTCAAGACCCATTGAGTAAAGATGAATTTCAACATATAATATTCAAGAAAAATATGGTTAGGATGTCTTATCTCAAGCCTTCCTATTCACCACCATATACCGATGCTATAATAATAAGATAGGGGAAAGCAAGAGCTGACTTAGAACAAGTGCCTCTATAAGTGTAAATGACACTAGGAAAAGAATTGTAACTTGTATCAAATGCTCTCCCAATTTGCACCATAAACCAAGATTCCTAGAAGAAAGAATATTGCATGCACTGTATTAACGCAAGCTTCTTCACTTTGAGAGCAAAGTCGTGCTGATAACGTGTTATAAAAAATAAGAATAGAGAGAATAATGGAGAAGAGGAGAAATAATAGTTTCATTGATAATCTCAAAGGTGCTCTGTATGGAGCATCTAAAGGGTTGTTTATAACCAAAGGAAGAGATATATAATATCTAATCAAATCATAACAAATTCTATCTAATCTAATCAAATCTTAATTGAATCACCTAAATATATGGACATCCATAAATGAATAATATTTCATAACAATATCAATCCACCTTTTATTTTTATAATTTCTTTTAATTTTTTTAACTTCTTTCATTGTTTTTATAATTTCTCCCAATTCCCTATGCATTAAGGATATTTTAAAAAATAGAAAATTTAGACACCAAAAATAGTTAAAGAGATTATTCCTTTTATATATAGTATAGTATAGATTATCTTCCCTATAATATCTATTATAGTTGTAGTTATAGTGAAATAATTTTAAGGGAATGTTGGAAAATCTCCCTTCAATTCTACTTGATTTTACTTTGATCATGTTCGTTTGAAAAAATGCAAATTGGTTTGGAAACTTTTCTATTTGTAGGGATCCCTACTTGATTTGCAATTTGATCATGTTCTTTTAAAAATATGCAAATTGGTTTGGATACTTTCTATATGTGGGGATTCCTACATTTTGCTATCAGATCAATTTGTAAGTTTCTACTTTGGCTTCTTTTTGAGAGTTATTATTAGAGGAAAGTTTTATTTTCATAGTTTCATTTTGCAAATTTTTGCTATTCCTTACATTTTCTTCCCTCTTCACTAAAAATTAAACGACCTTGATGCCAGCCCTGCCCCGCCCGCACCCACAAACCAATGCCACCATTGAAATGAGAAGTTATCATATTTCCTTAATAAATGAAAAAAAAAGGAGAAGCTATCAAATCTTTTGGCCATTGTGAATTTAACCTATGAAATACAGACAAGGATACGGATATGGAATATGACACAATAAAGGCACATCAAAATTGAAAATTATAGAACATGAATACAACTATATATAACTAAAAATTTTAAATAAATGATAAATTATTCAAAACACTATTCAAAGCATTCGTGCTTCATAGATTTAAACTTTTGGAACATTTCCAGTTTCACACTCATTTCTTCATAGGGACAACAAACTCAAGTATATTGACAATTGACAGTGGTTGTTGGGGAGTGAAAAATAGGATAAATTTTTTTTAAATGAGTTCTATACGTAAAATTTCAAATAAAACTCATTTAGAAAATTTTTATTATTATTTTTACTCCTCTACAAAATACACCCTTAATTATTTTTTTTCAAAGAAAAAAGAAAGAAAAACAAGCTATCATGTAATATTTATTGCTTTCATTTATAAATTTCCTAAGATACCCTTGCTAAAATAAATATGTTATAGTTTGCTAATTTTTTTTAAAAATAAATTAAATTTTATATAGTAGAATCACAATTATTTATTACTACTCCTTATTTATTATTTTTATTTGTGACATTTCTAAATGATTTTAATTAAAAACCTATTTTATATTTATAATGTATTGTTAATATGATATTTTAAATTTATGTTTAATAATTTTAATAATAAATATTAAACATAAAAAATTACTAATATATAATTCAGTAACATTTTTTCCAAATTAGTTATCTATAATTAGGTAACCTTTTATACACTATTCATTTTTAAATCAATTACTTTTTTATAAACTAATATAACTATTGTGTTCTATATGAAGTTATTTTTTCAATTTCCAAACAGTCTATTTACCAGTGGAAACTTTAATTTTGGAAATGTTGCCTAATTTAATTTCAATGCCACAAGCAGAAATGTGGCTTTCATTTTTTTTCCCTATTGTGTATTTTTAAAGGATATAAAATTATTTTGATGATGAATTAATATTTATGTTTAACTCTTAGATAATTCAATATCTACTCTTTTGTATGGTTAAACTCATGTTTATTTTCAATATTAATTATTACAATTATTAAATAGAAATTTTAAATATCAAAATAGCACTTTACAAATATAAAATAAGTTTTAATTAAATACATTGAAAAATGTCAAAAATAAAAACAATTAAGTTTTCAAAATAGAAGTTTAGGTAAATATAAAAGAAATTTTGTACCAAGGGTATTTTAAGTTACAAAGGAAAGCAATAAATGGGGAGTTGTAATAGACAAATGAAAATGATAATAGTCGCTCCATTATTTCTATTAAATGACAAGTTGTCAATAATGTTAATGCTAAGCGGGTTCGACCATTGATTGAACAAGAAATACACATGTGGTCCAGTTGTTAAACACTTTGACAAATGAAAAGGAGTCCAAGATTAGGCTTTTTAACCATAAATAAATTAAAAAAAATTATTTACGGATTTGTGAATGTTCTAATATTATTTATCAATATACACAAGTTTTTGAATTAATGTAAAATGGCTAACAAGTGGACATTTTGTGATATATAAATTGTTTAACTGTCAAATGATTAAGTGATGACACGTTTTACTGTGCAACGATTTATCCTCACACGTGGACCAAGGTGACAGTGGTAAATCTGCTAGTAGCTAGCTGATTTATGTCTTGTCAAACTTTAACCAGCTAAATGTTTCATGTTACATGGCAGAAAAAAGTAAACTACACCAAATTGAACTTACAAACTAAATTATATATATAAAAGTGATTTTCTTTTTAGTGAAAAAAGTAGTGTTCTGAAAATTGGATTAGATCGACCGGTCGGACTTATTGAACCGGGAATAAGCCTGCTGTTTAATCTGGGTTGGACTTCAAAACCGCCTAAGAAAGAACTAGTCAAGAACCGCTTCAAACCACTCGGGAACTAGTAAACTGGGCAAATTGGCCGAGCCGGGCCGAAATAGTTAGGTGGTTTGTTTTTTTTATAACAAAGATGCATAATAACATCATGTTGGTTTTTTTAAAAAAAAAAAAAAGCCTAAAATCTCCTTTTTCCTGATTCTTTTCCTTTTATGGTATGAAATTAGTAACTTGTGAGATTTGATCCATATGGATAATGTTTATTTTGATTAAGAGATGAATTATGTTATATGCTATAGGTTTTGTTGGTGCCTAATTTAATTTTATGTTATCTATGACATATATTTTATTTTATATATTTATATAAATATAGGTTTTATTATATACCGGTTATATTCTGATTAGACTCCTGATTGAACTGATTGAGCATCTGACCCTGTGAACCCTTATTTTGATCGGTTCGATGTATGGTCCAGTTTTTAGAACCTTAGAAAAAAGTGATTCCTAGCTGAAAAAAGTCTAGCCAAATGTACCTTGCATTTATTCATCACCAAACAATTTTAAAAGAATTAATTATTATTTTATGTAATTTTATTTTTAATTTTATTATTTCATCAATTTTTAAATACTTAAAAACTTTAAGTAAATAAAAGATAATTTTCCCTTTGAAATTGAATGTTATTAATTTTATTGATATCTCCTGAAACAATACATTTTTTAAAGGAAAAAAAAACTATACACTTATGATTTGTTTGGATATGAAGAGAAAAATAAAGGAACAAAATAAAGAGAAAAGAAAATGAAGAGAATAGTAAATTTTCTCTCCTATTGTTTGGATGAAGAAAAAATATAAAATAAGAGAAAATAAAGTAAAAGTATGTAAAATAGTACATATATCCTTGTATAATAATATTTGTTTTATTTTTACTTAGCTTTTATTTTGTTATAAATTAATTTAATAAATAATATAATAATATAAATTATTCAATTATTTAAGATGTAAATATGATTTTATATAAAAATTGAATTTATAAACTATCAATAATATTGCCCAATTATATTACTAAATTCTTATAAACTTTATTTATCCATAAACAAAATATAAATAAAATCACAAAAATAAATAAAAATTAGTCAAATATCAGTAAACCTAAATTAAACTAAACTTACAGACTTAAAATAATCATCAATACATATTTAATACATATCAATAAATTAACCCAATATTACTAATCTTGTATCAATGTCAAACATCTAAATAAATGTCATCCATAAACTAAGCAAATTTAACTTAAAAAATAGAGAATATAAACAATACTTGCACATTATTGTTCAAATAAATGTTATTCATAAATCAACCAACTGCTAGTCAATTTAGTACTGTCGCCTCAGTCCACGTGTAAGGATAAATTGTTATACAATAAAATGTGTCATTCGTAAATCGCTTGACAGCTAAATGATTTAGTAATTACACAGTATAACATGCAGGGCATCTTCAGGGTTGGTAGATGATAATTGGAGTTATTGTCTTATTTTTCTCACATTTGTTTGTTAATAAATTCAAATATTTTTATTAAATCTTCTAATTTTTGGTTAAATTTAAGATATTTTTGCTATTAATGAGATTATCTTTTTACTTGCATTTAATTTGCATTGTTGTATTTAATTGGTATGTATTCTCACAAATTGTATTTTTGTTGCAGAACAAAAAAAAAAGAAAAGAAAATATACCAATATCAGTTAATAATTTGAATAGAAGATTTGGATAAAGATTTGAAGAGATGAGAGAATTTGGATAAAGTTTCAAAGAGATGAAGATTTTTCTAAAATCTAGGACAGAATCATGGAAGATTTCAATTCAATTTTACATTATGTTTTCTTTAAATAGAATATTCTTTTATAGAAAAAACAGAGCTACAGGTTTAGAGAAACATAGGCTAAGGATTGATGCTCATTTCAATGGGCATGACTGCAAGGTCTATCATGTTATTTTCTTTTATTTTTATTTGGTAAGTTTCTTAGGTGTTAGGGAGATGGATTCGCAAGGAATTGGTTTTGCATCCATTTTGGTATTGAATTTCCTTTTAATATATTTCTTATCTTCTATCAATCTTAATGCTGTTTTTGGCTTGATCACCTATTAACTATTGTATGATTTTATAATATCGAAAGAGATTTCACTTTATAAAATAAGCTAAACTAGAATTTAACATAGATTAAAGCAGTAGAGATAGAAGTGCCTATCTATGCAACCTTTGTGAATTCTAATTCTTCATCCTTAAGATGGATTTAAAATAGTATGAGAAATCAATTGTCTATTTTATCTTTAGAGAGTTATTGTTGTTAGAGATTGTGCTACAACTATTAGTAATGAGAAATTTGACTGGGAATAAAGTTTAGGAAGGGATTTGGACAATTAGGTAGTGCAATTCCAAGGAAATTTGATGAAATCAACCCCTAACATCTATCATCCATCTATATCTCTTCTCAAATTATTTTATTCTTGCTAGTTTCTATATTTGTTTTAATTGTTGAATTGTGTTACTTATACTTTTTCCTAAATAAGTGCCCAATTAAATTGGTACTTGAGTTTTAATCCTTGTGGAATGATAATCCCTTTTCACTCCTTTTGCTTGAGACCTAATGCACTTATCAGAATTCCATTTTTACAAGTTGGTTATCAATAAAGAATCGAGAATATAAAGGGCTTGTTGTAATTCCTCTTTAATGCCTAAACTTATTAGTAGTGTAAACTAAATTACAATAAGTGTTTCCTTTTTCTGGGCAAGGCAACTTCCAAATCCACAACCAATTAGAATAAGAATCCTAATAAGTATTCTTTCGAAGTAACCGCAAGTATTTTGACTTATGAGAATAACACATATTGGCCTTCAAATTCCACATCAAAGCATCAATATGATCTGGGCAGGACCATTCCTTTCCAAAATATGCATTACAACCTCAAGATTAAAAAAGCAAATAAATTATGCAGCTTCTAGTGGTCATGTTGCTAAACATCACGAACAAGCAAAATAAGATAAGAACTCTAATTGCAAGAATAAGTTCCCTAACCAATAATCATACCAAAAAGAAGACCATCCATCATTGATGCTAAACATGAATCCATCACAGATGTCATGAGATGCTTTAATGATACTGTGCCAAACCTATGAAGTAGCAGTAGAGGAGTAGCATCCATAATAGAATTATACGAATGCATTTATGCAAAAGCAAGGAGGACCACAATCGAGTAGGTTGAAAGAGCAATTTCCAAACAAGTTTCCCCAGTGAAGTAACATTTTCAGTACAAGTAACTCTAACACCCAAACCACCAAACCTTTTTAGGGTTCATAGCAAGTCATAATTAACAAGATTGAGATAAAGCTAAGCCTCCTTACCATTCCAAATAAATCTTTTGATAAGGTTGTCAATCTTTGTACAAATCCCCTAAGGATGACATGCAACTTGCAAAACATGAACAGGAATAGAGTACAACATAGAGTTAGCTAAGCAAATTCTTTTTGCCCTATTAACCAGTTTACTTTTCAACCTAAATAATCGGGATTTAATCTTCTCCATAATATCAATAAAGTCACTATTGGCTCTACCATGTAGCAATGAAATACCAAGGTACTTCCCTAAGGAAAATGCAAAGTGCATGGTAGTAATAAGAAAAAAAGTTATCTTTTTATACTCTAGAAATAATGTTATCCAGAAGCAGCATAGAAATTATTGAGAATAAACATCACCAACTTGACTTAGGAATGCTTACCATGACAAAAGAGAAGTATATCATATGCAAACAGAAAATGAGTGAAACCTAAACCACTCTTCACAAGATGAATAGGCAGTCAGCTCCCATAATTCACATTATTTGTAATAGAAAGAGTAAACTTTCCATACAAGCACAAAGAGATAAGGTGACATGGGATCACCCTAACTTAAGCCCCTAGTCAAAACAAAGCCATCCAAACATGATAACTAGTCCACAAGATCAACAACCAAGAAGAACAGACACATGACAATATGAGATTGATAGTCCTTTGTGGGAATTCAAAGTCAATCAGTGTCAACTATAAAAAGTCCAAACTTAATCTATCATAAACCTTCTCAAGGTTAATTTTGAGTGCAAGAACCCCTTTTTTAACCTTAGTTTTATGGATGTGATGAAACATCTCCTAAGCAAATATAACATTTTCCATGGTACCTTTACCTAAAATGAAACTCCCCTAAAGAGGCTCCACAAACCAATTAAGTCTTCATCTATTAAACAAATTCTTAATAATAACCTTATAAACAACATTATAGAGATTGATTTCTCCTTGGGAATAAGGGCCACAAGAGTCACAACTAGACTAGCATCCACATGCCTTCTTTAAAAGCATACACAACAAGCTTCCAAAAATCATGTCCTACAATATGCTAGTAACTTTTAAAAGAAAGGCTAAAAGCCACCCAACCCTAGAGCTTTAAAAGAGTTCATCATAATACAGCCACTCGTACTTACTTCTTAGTAATATGAGCTGTTAGGGCGTCATATCCCACCTTTCCATCATTAATAGGCACAGAAAAATGGGGGAAAAGGGATAGTTATGGATAGAAAAGGTGGTACAAATAGTTTCTTAAAAAAGGAGACAACTTCCAACTTCAAGACCTTCTCATCAACCGAACATGACTTATCATCAAGAAAGAGCCCATGGGTCTTCTTTCTAGCCTGCCTTACTAACATTTGAGCTTGAAAGAATCTTGTGTTCCTATATCAAAAGCTAACCCATTGGTCTTAGGATTTTTGAAACATCTCTTCTCGATATAGAGCATCATAATCCTCCTAAAGAAACATAAAAGATCATGAGAAGATGAAATGTCCCTTTTCCATACCAGCAATTCTCTTCTCCAAAGTTATTTTTCTATTATGCACATTACCAAACACCTTGGTATTGAACACTGAGGAATCACATTTAGTTTAACTTCAAAAAGATTATTCATTACCTTAGGCAATCCACATGGCCAAGCATTAGTCATAAGTTGACCATAGTCTAGATAAGAAGTCCACATTGCTTGGAAATGGAATGGTCTAACCCTTTTCTCCCCCCCCACCCTCCCAATGAAGAAACAAAAGGGAATGGTCGAAATGAAAATGATTCAAATTCTTTACAAAAGCCTCAGGGAAAAAAGTCCTCCAACTAGGGTCAACAACAACCTTATCCAATTTTTTTAAGACCACTCCAGTACCTGAATGCAATGCACCTAGGTAAAATCCCAAGTCCAAAATAGTACAATTAGATAAAGCTTGGGCGAACAGCTCGGCCATTTCAACCATGGAATATTCCCCCTTTAACTTCATAAGGCAAGAGGATATCGTTAAGGTTTCCAAGCCTAAAGGTAAGACATATCGCCCTCCACCTTACGCATATGATTCCAAAGGGTACAATGAGTCGATGACACAAGACTAGCATAAACAGCACTAAAATCCTGGAATCAGAGCCATACACAATTTTAAAGGTCACCATTTGATCACACAGATCCACAGGAACATATTGCACTTTAAAAGTATTAGCCAGCACCTAAATACCTATGCTATTGCTTTAGCTAGAGCCATATCATGAAAGCCCATATTGTACCAAAACCTTTCCCATATTCCCACCATGGTTTGAGCTTTTATCAGTTTATGTTTATATATATATATATATATATATATATATATATATATATATATATATAACATCATCCTTTAGCCATGACATCAAACTCGAGAGTAGTTACTTGTAAATTAGCAGACCTTGCTTAAGTATATGTTAAATTTGCTTGATTCATGTAATGACTAATTAATAATTCTATTAAAATATATAATAAATCAATAAGACATTTACTGAATACAAAGTCAAGTACAAGAGGAAGCTCTTCTATGAGTTTTAATTCGCATCTATCTCACTTAAACATTTATACAATAGAAACTACTAGTGATCTTCAGTTGTCGAGCTACCCTGATACATGAATTTCCAACATGAGCAACTTCTTTATTCTCTTGTGCTATGTGGAAACGACACAGGAACACACAACATAGCGGCAAGAATTATAAAATTCTCAATAGGGCTTTCCCTAAATACACAATTATAAATGTCAACATCATTGTTCCAGCTACTTCAGTTTATTACGAAAAATGTGATCATGTATTACGTACGAAAGATTCATTTTTAAAGTTCAAAATCATCCTTCTGAAGTCAGTTACTTTTAACATTCAATCACTTAATACACATATATCATAAGGCTCATGATCATAGTAAATAATACTAAATAAAATAATTTGATATGATATGAATATACATATGCCAAATGCAATGAAATTATCTTAATATCCCCTTAACATATCAAAGGGGTTCTAGGTTTACTTATGGCTACAAAACACAATTTCGTTCATTTTTTTTTCCATCAACATAGGAAAGACTTAGTTTATACCAAATGGTATTTGTAGTGGATAACACCACACATGGGTAATAGACTACTTATGAGGACTGATCTCATTCCTATACGTGATCATTGGAATTCATTTTTTCCTCTCTAAATCATACACAGATCTATTCCAGCTGATACGTATACTGACTCATAATATCTCTAATGAAGTTCCTCTTTTTGCCTTCCCCTCATTCAACATAAGTCTAGTGTTTGTTCTGTCCATATGTCAGAACATGCACGATTGAAGTTCATACATTCTCTTTTACTATATATATGCATCATTTACTTTTCTTTTTCTAAAATGCATGCATAAAGCATATATAGACATTCATTCACAATTCACAATGTGATTTCAATCATACCTTATCAACCAATCTTTCCTTCCTCTAACATGCATTTATATATCATAAGTCACATGTTCAAATATTCAAATTCAAGTATTCATGTCACACTAGAACCAAAATGACATTATATCATTAATTCAAGGCATTGGTATAATTCCAACATATTGGCAGATTTCACATCTTTGTAGCAAAAACTATTTTGCATATCAAACAATTGAATTCAAGGCTAAAAAAAATTGTCCATGACACTTCAATGTGTCCCTAAGGTTTTGTAACAATTTCAGAGCAAAACAAGCTTTCTGAAGCAAAATTGTACAAATTCGGAGGTCAGAAACCCGTTGAATACAGCCAACATCTAGAATTCCTAATTTCATTACCATATCAAATGAGCATATAAATTCTTACGAAATTCAAGGTTAGACTTCACCATGTCCTCAACAACCTGTAATATTTTCAACTCAAAACTCAATTATTTGCTATAGTAACAAAATTATACAAATTTAGAGCTTTAAATTTGGCTATTTAGATAACAACACAAATAGTCTTGGTTTTAAATTTTTCAAAAATAATAAAAGTACTTAAAATAACCCAAGAAAAATATTCAAAACCCCTTAACATGTTAGCTTCATCGTATAAAAATTTCAGCTCAAAAATCCATCTACAAATACTAATGAAAAATTGTGAATCAACTTCTACCTATGAAAGACTAGAGATTCCAGCTGCCTTGGTTAGAAATTATTTTTCCAAAAAGGGTTTTCTAACATCATCCAAACACTTCTCCAAATTAAACACATCAATATTTATATATTATCAACCAATACAACAAAAAATATCAAATTAAATCAATAACTAAATGGTAGAAACATATTTGAAACAAAAAAGGTTCAAAAAACCTTGTGAAGCTTTAGGGCTTCTAACTCCAAAGGTTCTTCTGAAAATGGTTTATCCTCACTTCAAGCCTTCCAAACAGCTCTAAACCCTTTCTTAAACAATGGGGTATGATATCTCAAGGTGGAGATTGGAGGTGATTCAAAATTCTAATCGGTTGGTTTTATAGGTTATGATAAGTAGTTGAAGTTTTGAAAAGGAAGCTTGAGTGTTTAGCAACTTTAGGCTAGGTTTTGGAGTGATTGGAACTTGTTAATGGTGGTTTGGGAGAAAGAAAATGGAGGCTGAAACTTGAGGAAGCTTGGCCGAAATTTCAAGGTTGGAGTGACAAGGTTTGGTCGCTTATGTTGATCTTGATATAAATGTAGTCAAAATATGATTTTCTTCCTTTTTAAATAATTAGATGGATGGCTAGGATTTAATCTTGTTAGTCAAGATTAAATCTTGGCCATCCACTAGGCTTGAAGGGATAAGCATTATCAAAATTTAAAGGTTAAACTATCTTTCAATGTTAAAAATACGCTAAAATTCAACTGAATGGATGAGATATTGGTTCTCGGGTAAAATAAAATAAATAAAAGGAAAAGATTGAAACTTACTTAACAAGTTTTAATCCATGCCACCCATTTGGCATGATGTGATTGGTAGGCCAACTAACTTTTATGGTGTTAAAAACCACATATCAACACTCTACCAAAGGGGTAAAACACCATACTCGAGAAACTTCAAATATCTTTGCGTGAGCCCTAGGCCTAATACTCTATGTGGGTTCTAAGTGTAATACTTTATCTCAATTCTCATGTTTAGTTCTCCTAGCCACGAAAAATATTAGCCCTGGTGCCACAGGTACTAACTATTTATCTATGGGCCCGAAAAACACTATTTATGCTGGCTCAAAATTCTTTTTTCAACTCATCCATTAGGTTGTCCTCATTATTGCTTCGTCTGTCCTACGCTATTGCTTTAGCTGTAATGCCCCGATTTTCTGTCTAAGTGAAAATGACCAAAATGCCCCTAAAGTCATTTTCTGCCCAGAATTTGACGATAGTTGACATGACAGCCCTCGAAGGGCTAACTCAATGTTTGAAGGGGATTTGATGACTCTTGAGTGATTCCAGGATCAAAAATCTTGTTTTATGAGGTTTCGGGTCAAAATGACCAAAATACCCCTATAGCGTTTGACGCAGGTATGAGTGCCGGATGAGCCCGAAACTTCGCTAGATGGTTTTCAATGATATTTTTATGTATTTTACAACATCAGTTTAAGTCCCAATGGTCCCGAGCAGTTTATGTGCAAAATTACGATTTTGCCCCTATTATAGTGTTTTTGAACTTAATCGCGTAATTAAGCAAACCTAAGCAATATTAGGCTCTAATTGAAGATTAATTAATTTTAATAATTAATCTAGAGTCAAAATAATTTATTAAAGTTAATTAGAACCTAAAATTTGTTAGATTAAACTTAAATCTCTTTTTAATTTAAATTCAAGATTCCTAGTCATGGAATCTTGAATAGTGTTTTCTCTCTCCAATTTCTTAAATTAAGGAATTGTGTCTACATTGTTTATGCATAAAATGAGTTTTAATTCCTCTAATGATGTATGAGCACTCCCTAATCATGTCATGAAACTCCTAATTACCTTCTTAGTACCTAAACACTTGCTTAGTAATTCCTAATCATAAACCTAACCTAAGATACACTTAATTACATCCCTAAACCACAAATTAAACAAAAGAAATCCCTCCCCCATGGCTTAAGGACTGCCAGCCACACCTCCCCTGTTTTTCACATGTTGAAATTGTTTGCACACAATGGCCATACTTTGAGCCATGCTTGAAGCCTTATCTTGAACCATGCTTACCATACCTTCAACCATGCTTCACCATGCTTCAAAAATTCAATCTCCCACCTCATGGAACATGAGGCAAGCCCATGGTTTCCCTCCCCCTCCATGAGTCATCATTGTTTTGATTTTCTATAAATAGCTACCTTGGATGAACTTGTTTCACTTTTGTTCATTTGTTAAGTTTAAGTTTCAAGCTTTCTTGTGAGTTCTTTCTTTTTCCTCTCAAGTTTCAAAGAGCTTTCTTCTTCTTCTTTATCTTCTTCTTCCTCCACCTTGAGCCACCATAGCACCACCTCAAAACACCACCCCCACCACCTTGAATCATCTTCTAAATAGTCAAACTTTCATTCTCAAACACAAGCTCACACAAAAACCCATCATTTCCTTTTATTCCTCTCAAGGCCAAATCATCATCACCACTTTGAGGAGAACTTTTCTTCTCATTTCATTCCAAAGACCAAGCTTTCCATCTTCATACTTGGTAGGGAGTTGTTCTAAAGTTTTTATTTAGCTAAAAAATGCTTTGCTCTTGAAGGAAAAATGTTGTTTTCATGAACTTCTCTTTATCCTTACATTCGATTTTCTAAAAAATGCTTTTGGTTTCTTCTTTATCCTTTCCTTTTGTTTTTCCGCCTTCAAGGCCTATTTTGTTCTTCATGATAGCTTGATGATGAGTGTCTCTAGATGCTGACTTTGTGTTCATCTCAAAGAGACCTCTAAAACTTGAGTTTTTCTTTTCTCAAGTTCTTTATATACTACTTAGCTCACTAATGATTTCAACTTAAGAAAATAATTATAAAGATTTCAATAAACCCAAGGCCTACCTTTGTCAACCTTAAAGTTAGCCGGCACGTTCTAGAGTTTTACTCTAGATAAGGGTTTTGGGTAAATAATAAAGAATATGATGTATTGTCCTTCCCTTTTGCTTATTTTAAGTTTTGGTTCCTTTCTTTCCTTTTCCTTTAAAATTTTGTTTTGAGTTTATTTCCTTGAGCTTGATGATGATGTTTAAGAGCCATGAAGTTTCTTTGAAGTCATGGTTCAGGAACTCTAAAGCTCACTTTGCTTGGTTAAGATGAGTGTTGGGTTGAGATTATATTTCTCTAAAGATTATGTATGAGCTCTAAGTTAAGTAAAAAGAACTTGCATCCATATTTATCTTTATGTCATCACTAAACTTTCAAGATTAAAGAATGAGCTTGCATCCTCATGTTTATGTTTAAGTCATCACTAAACTTCTAAGCTAATAATGAGCTTGCATAGCATATTTATTTTATGCTCTCATCTCATAATAAAGAATAAAACAAAGTGCATTGCATATTTTAGTTTATGTCATCACCTAAGAAATTTGGAGCTCAAAGATTTGCCCATTGTTATCTCAAGCAAAGTTTGGAAATGAATGTGTTTTATTCTCTTGATCCTCGGCCATGTGATGATGTTGAACTTGGTGTGAGTTTCATCTAGTCACAAATGCCAAAACCTATGTTTTATAATTTTCTTAAGTTTAGATGATCTCAAGAAATGTTTTAAGCATAGTTTTATGATTTAAATCCCTCTTGAAATTATTTTGAAATAGCTACTGCCCTCATTGGTTTCATGATGACTTTAATGAAATAAATTGTTCTCAAATGAGTTTTAGAAACTTGAAAGGTTCCAAGAGAAACTAGCAATGTATATGTGTTAGAAATGAAATTCTATGCATAGTATGATGATGATGCTCACGGTTCTGCCTCAAATGTTTGCTCACTGCATGATAGTGATTTAATCATGTTAGAATGAATATGTTCAAGTATAATTGGGGTTAAAATTAATTTGAGAAAACTAAGACAAGTTAGTAACTAGAAAAGAATTAAAATGAGATTTCTAGATCCCTTAGAAATGGAAATTCTGGATTCTGTTCCAGCGAGGATAATATTAGTAATAATGGTTTATAATTAGTGTAAATGTGTAGGAATCACTCATAATTGATTTAGGAATTGATCTTGATGCTATAGGAGAAAATCGAACTTAGAAAAGGTCAAAGTTGTGACTCCTAGGTACCCATAATTAGCAAAACATAGATTCTGCACTCTTGAGGTTTAGAATTAGTTATGATCATAGAATTGAGTGAGGATTACTTAGTTTTGCACCTTTAAGTGCTCGAGAGATTAAGTCATGATGATAAAGAACTTAGATTTCGAGTTTAAAGGCCTTAAGGGTCAAAGCATAAGACATGATTAGAATCCTTGATGACTAAAGTTATTATTTCAAGTATGTTTGTGATGATACATGTGCTATGATGGATATGCTTATGTGGCTTTAAGTTTATCATGATTATAGATGTTGAATGTGAAAGTACATGTATTAAAAGTTATCATGACATAAAGTAAAATTTGAAAGAATTCGGTATTCAGCTGTTATGCTGCCGAATTTCCGTCAAATTAAGAACTTGAGAATGTTTTTGAAAATTATATGGGATAAAGTCCTGGGTGACATCAGTTTAGCCGAGCACCCCCAGGAGCTGAGTCCTAATGTGACATTGCTTTGAGACGTACTTCTCCTACTTCGGTGAGGAGGAGGCAAATCCGTGAGGGTATGAGTGGATGCAGCCTACCAAAGCTGACAATTCGCTGTGCACTAGATGCCAGTAGAGCGTTTCAAATAAGGAAATATTCCTATGAGAGGTGATCCTTAAGCCCCCTAGCCCGTACTCTAGTAGTCGGGATTATTTATATGATTTCGCTTATCAAGAGGATAAGTAAGAACTAGTGACGACTAGTTAAAGTATGAGCTCTTAACCTAAATTATGTTTAGGGTGGCCCATGATGCTTAAGTACGAAGTTCTTAAGTCATACAGTTGAGAAAAGAGAAAAGTTTCACTTGAAAGTTTATATTGTCACTATATGCCACTTATATGCTCCTTGATATTATGTTTGGTTGTTTTGTTACATAATGTATATTCACGCATTCATGATTCGTTGTACTGCATTCATGCATTAAAATTCATTCTAAAAGGAACGGACCTTGGATAATTATATTTGTAAACTTAATAATGAACTTTATACGCATGCTCACCCCTTTATAATAAACCTAAGGTTCCTGAGAATGTTGACGATGTAACACTAGATAGGAGATATCCTACTGAGATTCTTTAGCAAGATTCTCACTGCTTTTCTTTCTCTCTTTCTCTCCCGTCACATCTTCAGATCATGGCGACGTTCATGGTGTTCGTCGACACTCCCATATGGGAGGTGCACTTTGATCCGGAGCACGGATTGTACCATTTTGAGGGACGCTGCGTGGTACGAGTCTTCATGTATGTAGGACATCCCTTCACGCACCTTGTACATAGTTACTGCTTCTCCCCGACATCTCCTTATGGCGACGATATGGTCTTTAAGTGTGCACGGATGCACAACGAGCGGGTTATGCGTCCTACACTGCTGGATCCACCATCCGCAACCACCCAGATTACATGCCTCGCTCTTAGCATTCAAAGGACGATCCCTCAGAGGATCTGCCGACCCATATGTATAGCGAGAGTTCTGCCCCCACTCCCCGGTTAGTGCGAAAGGGGAGTAAGGCGATGATGAAGCAGTCGAGGTTGGCGAGGAGAGCCGAGATGCGCCCCCATCATGGAGCACACGTGCAGCTATCACGCATCTAATCCCCACTCCACTAGCCTACGCTCGAGGAGCTTGAGCAGTTCCCTGGTTACATACCCTCGTCCCCCGAGGATCGCCATCGCCAATAGTAGAGTGTCTTGAGGAGAGCTAGTGCACACACACTACACATAGTGAGGATAAACCTTCTTTTGTTATGAGGTTATCCACCTTAGGTGCACTAGGGTTGGAGTGTCTTTATTTACGCTTTCCATGTATTTTCATTTCTGTTGTATTTCCTTTTCTGTAGTATTTGCATAATTTTGTATCAGACTAAGCCCCACCTTTAGGTGGGCATACTATGAATATTAATGAAGTATTTTTTTTTATGTGTTATCGAGTGTTCCATGTTCTATTATGCCTTGTTATCTTGTGTTTTATTTTCCTATCTTACGATATACGCGGCTCTCACTTTGCTTTTATATTTCAAAAAAAAAAATTATCTGTATTTTCCGCTAAGTAATTTAAAGAAAGATTTTTAAAGAATGAGACTAAGAAGTAATACACTAATGGTTAACCTAAATACGTTCTAGGAGTATTGGGTTAAAAATTAGGATGTTACATTTTGGTATCAGAGCAGTTCAATTCTCACGGAGCCTGAGGATTGGACTGACCATGCTTTATAAGCATGGTGCGATAGTTATGTCATGTATAGTGCTTAATAGAGATATGCTATAGGATTAGGGATGCATGACCTCTGTTGCTTGCACGTGCCATGGTAACTAGCTCATTTCGCATGGAATATTGAGCCTGATCAACTTGGTGTTCACTGTCTTATGTGCATAGGAACCAATGGCACCGCAATGACAACCTAGGACCCCGACCGACGAGAATCAAGACAATGCGAATGCTGCTACTGTTCATGACATGGCACGGGCCACGGAACATATGTTTGAACAAATGAATCAAGGAGAAGCTGCTCATGGTCCCCCTGTTGCTGAGATGCTGGAGCAGACTCTCTTTGGTGAGTTTCGAAAGGCGAACTCGCTTGTGTTTAGTGGGGCCATGGACCCCGACAAAGCTGATGAGTGGATCAACTATATGGAGAAAATATACTCCGTGGTCGCCTACTCAGAGGAGCAGAAGGTTACCTTCACTGCCTTCACAATGAAGTCTGATGCTGAATTCTGGTGGACCGAAACTCGAAGGCTGCTGGAAGCTGCTGGAACTCCCATCGACTGGGAGCTGTTCAAGACCTACTTCTATGAGAAGTACTTCCCGGAGTCTGTAAGGAATGCCAAGGGTATCGAGTTCATGCAACTGACCCAGGGTGGGTCTTCTATCGCCAAGTATACGGCAAAGTTTGAGGAGCTGATCAAGTTCTCTCGAGTGTTCCAAGGGAACCCCGATGAGGTGTAGAAATGTGTCAAGTATGAGGCTAGTTTGAAGGTGGAGTTGAACTTCGCAGTGGCACACATGGAGATTAAGGACTTCCCAACCCTAGTCAACAAGTGTCAGATCTTGGAAGAGGGCAGAGGAAGCTCAATGCCACGAGAGCGGAGCGAGCGAAAAGACTAGGACCTCAAGCCCCGAGATTCAAGCCACAACATCAGTTAAGGAACCACTACAGCCCGTACCAAAGCAACCAGTTCAAACAACAACAACAACAACCAAGAGCACCCGCATATCAACAATCCAAACCACCCCAGAGGCCACTTTTCCAATACAACGACCCAAGGAACTTCAACAACCAACAACGAGGATCGGGCGGCCCTCAGAACAACCAGCAAGGAGGGTCCAGTGGGGCCAAGAACAAGGCACCGCAAGGAGCCCCCGCTACTTTCCCCGGACCCGCATCGACAGAAGTATGCCCACGATGCGGAAGGAATCATGGTACTCACCCCTGCATGGCTCGGCAGAGAATTTGCTTCCGGCATGGTAAGCATGGCCACTACGCAAAGGATTGCACCAACGGAGGATCATCGAACCAGAACCCCTGGCCACAACACCAAGGACGAGTCTTTGCCCTCAGTGCAAAGGACGCGGAGAAGTCCAGTGACCTCATTCAGGGTAAGTGCAAAGTAAATGGTAGAACCTTAACTATACTCTATGATTTTGGTGTAACCCATTCTTTTGTTTCACATGCTAGTGTCAAGTCTTTAAATTTGAAAGTTTCCAAACTTCCTTTTGATCTTATTGTGTCTACCCCCACGAATCGTCCTGTTAATACTTGCAAATGCTGTTTAAATTGTCATCTTACAATAGAAAATAGGTCTTTTATCATAGATTTGATTTGTTTACCCTTGAAAGATATAGATATCATTTTAGGCATGGATTGGCTTCACACCAACCGTGTGTTGTTAGATTGTGGTACCCAGTTTGTTGTTTTTCCCTCTCCCCCTAGCAACGTTAGTCAACCCTTGAGATTGTACCTAAATTCTGTAGAGGTCTACTGTAGTAGGGAGAAAACTGAGGGATATGTTCTCTTAGCTACTTATGAGGTAGACTTTGAGCAAAACCTAGGTGATATACTTGTGGTAAGAGACTATCCTGAGGTATTTCCGGATGAAATACCCGAGTTCCCTCCCGAAAGAGAAAGTAGAGTTTTCTATAGAGTTAGTTCCTGGAACAGGACCGATCTCTATAGCCCCTTATCAAATGTCACCCCTAGAGTTGACCGAGTTGAAAACCCAGCTAGAAGAGCTTTTAGAGAAGAGCTTTATAAGACCTAGTGCTTCACCTTGGGGAGCCCTAGTCTTATTTGTGAAAAAGAATGATGGAAGTATGAGGATGTGTATGGACTATAGGCAGTTAAATCGAGTGACAGTGAAGAATAAGTACCCTTTGCCTAGGATTGATGATTTCATGGACCAATTGAAAGGAGCGGTGGTGTTTTCCAAGATTGATTTGATGACGGGATACCACCAGATTAGGGTTAGAGACCAAGACATACCTAAAACCTCCTTTAGAACTCGGTATGGACACTTTGATTTCAATGTCATGTTGTTTGGATTGACGAATGCTCCCACAATTTTTATGGATTACATGAATAGGATCTTTAGACCCTATTTAGATAAGTTCATGGTGGTGTTCATAGATGACATTTTCATTTACTTGAAAACCCACGAAGAGCATGAGCGTCATTTAAGGTTGGTGTTAGAGATTTTAAAGGAGAAGAAATTATACGCTAAGCTTTCTAAGTGTGAATTCTGGTTGGATGAGGTGAAATTTCTAGGGCATGTAGTATTGAGAAGAGGTATAGTTGTTGACCCTAGTAAGATAGAGGACGTAATGAATTGGGAAAGACTGACCACCGTAACAGAAATACGGAGCTTTTTGGGTTTAGCAAGCTATTACCATAGGCTTATCAAAGGATTTTCCCAAATCGCCCTACCTCTGACCAAGCTCACTAGGAAGAAAATCTCATTTGTGTGGAACCCCGAGTGTGAGAAAAGTTTGCAAGAGCTGAAGGAGAAGCTAACCTTGAACCCGGTTTCAGTTTTACCTGACCCCAATGTACCCTTTGAGGTATATTGTGATGTTTTGGGCAAGGGTTTAGGTTGTGTGTTGATGCAAAATAGGCAAGTGGTAGCCTATGCGTCTAGACAACTCAAGCCTCATGAGGTAACCTACCTTACCCATGACCTAGAATTAGCAGCCATAGTATTCGCTTTGAAGATGTGGAGGCACCATCTATACGGTGTTAGGTTTGAAGTTTTCTCCGATCATAAGAGTCTCAAGCATCTCTTTGATCAAAAGGAGTTAAATATGAGGCAAAGAAGGTGGATGGAGTTCCTTAAGGACTATGATTTTGGCTTAAGTTACCACCCCGGCAAGGCTAATGTAGTCACTAATGCCTTGAGTTGAAAGTTATTGCATTTGTCTCATCTGATGGTCGAGGAAGTTGGGTTAATAGAGAAGTTTAGGGACATGAATCTAGGGATGTCTTTGACAAAAGAGGGAATAAAGATGTGTCACCTTAGTGTGACAAGTGGGTTTAAGCAAAGGGTCATCCTAGCTCAAAAGGAGAATGAGGAGTTTATGGAAACCCTAGAGGCAGTCAAGGCTGGGAAATTGAGGGGATTTGAGCAAGGCCCTGATGGTTTGTGGAAGTTCAAGGGGCAAATCTGCGTGCCACGGAATAGTGACCTCCAAAAGAAGATCTTGGAGGAGGCTCACAAGAGCCACTTCACCATTTATCCTGGTACTACCAAGATGTATTAGGACTTGAAGAAGATGTTCTAGTGGCCCGGATTGAAGAAGGATGTGGTCACCTGGGTGAGTAAGTGCTTGGTTTGCCAAAAGGTCAAGATCGAGCACTAAAAACCTTCAAGCATGTTGCAACCCCTGTCAATCCCTGAGTGGAAGTGGGAGAGCATATCGATGGATTTTGTGCCAGGATTGCCTAGGACCCAAGCTAGCCATGATGCCGTATGGGTGATCGTGGATCAGCTGACCAAGTCGACCCACTTTCTGCCTATTAGAGTGACATACTCTTTGGATAGATTGGCGCAGCTGTACATCCAAGAAATCGTAAGGTTACACGGCATGCCGTTGACAATAATCTCGGATAGCGATCCGCGGTTTACATCATGTTTTTGGGGTGCCTTTTAAAAGGCATTTGGTTCAAAGTTGTGCTTAAGCACATCATACCACCCACAAATAGATGGCCAATAAGAGAGAACGATCCAAACCCTAGAAGATATGTTGAGAGCCTGTGCCTTGGACTAAAGGGGAAGTTGAGATAAGTATCTGCCACTGATTGAATTTGAGTATAACAATAGTTATCACGCGAGTATCGGCATGGCACCCTGTAAAGCCCTGTATGGACGGAAGTGTCAATCCCCTCTATGTTGATATGAACACAGAAAGCAGAGTTTGTTAGGACTCGATGTTGTGAGGGAAACGACGGAGCAAATCAAAAGGATTAAGGATAGAATCTTAACCGCTCAAAGTCGGCAGAAAAGTTATGCGGACAAAAGGCAAAAGCCCTTGGAATTCCAAGAAGGCGAACATGTATTTCTAAAGATTACCCCCACTACAAGCATGGGGAGAGCTATGAGGGTCAAAATGTTGAGTTCCCGATTTCTCGGTCCTTTTGAAATTCTTCAGAGAGTAGGGACAGTAGCCTGCAAAATAGCTTTGCCCCCAAACCTTTTCAATCTCCATGATGTCTTTCATGTCTCTCAGTTGAGAAAATATGAGTCTGACCCTAGCCATGTCTTAGAGCCAGAGGATGTACAGTTAAGGAAGGACCTAACTTTCAATCTGCCACCTACGAGGATCATGGACTACGGTGTCAAGTAGCTGAGGAATAAGTCTGTTCCTTTGGTGAAAAAGGCGTGGGGGCGAGACAAGACTGAAGAGTTTACGTGGGAGCTGAAGTCAGAGATAAGAACGAAGTACCCCGAGCTGTTCTAAGGTAACAAATTTCGAGGATGAAATTCTTTTTAAGGAGGGGAGTAATGTAATGCCTCGATTTTCTGTCTTAGTGAAAATGACCAAAATGCCCCTAAGGTCATTTTCTGCCCGGAATTCGAGGGTAGCTGACTCGGCAGCCCTCGAAGGGCTAGCTCAATGTTTGAAGGGGATTAGATGACTCTTGAGTGATTCCGGGATCAAAAATCTCATTTTCTGAGGTTTCGGGTCAAAATGACTAAAATACCCCTACAGCGTTTGACGTGGGTGTGAGTGCCGGATGAGCCTAAAACTTCTCTACATGGTTTTCAATGATGTTTTCATGTATTTTGCAACATCAGTTTAAGTCTCAGTGGTCCCTGGCAGTTTTTGTGCAAAATTATGATTTTGCCCCTAGTATAGTGTTTTTGAGCTTAATCACGTAATTAAGCAAACCTAAGGAATGTTAGGCTCTAATCGAAGATTAATTAATTTTTATAATTAATCTAGAGTCAAAATAATTTACTAAAGTTAATTGGAACCTAAAATTGCTTAGATTAAACTTAAATCTCTTTTTAAATTCAAGATTCCTAGTCATGGAATCTTGAATAGTGTTTTCTTTCTCCAATTTCTTAAATTAAGGAATTGTGTCTACATTGTTTATGCATAAAATGAGTTTTAATTCCTCTAATGATGTATGAGCACTCCCTAATCATGTCATGAAACTCCTAATTACCTTCTTAGTACCTAAACACTTGCTTAGTAATTCCTAATCATAAACCTAACCTAAGATACACTTAATTACATCCCTAAACCACAAATTAAACAAAAGAAATCCCTCCCCCATGGCTTAAAGACCGCCAGCCACTCCTCCCTCATTTTTCTCATGTTTAAATTGTTTGCACACAATGGCCATACTTTGAGCCATGATTGAAACCTTACCTTGAACCATGCTTACCATACTTTCAACCATGCTTCACCATGCTTCAAATATTCAATCTCTCACCTCATGGAACATGAGGCAAGCCCACGGTTTCCCTCCCCCTCCATGAGTCCTCATTGTTTTGATTTTCTATAAATAGTTACCTTGGATGAACTTGTATCACTTTTGTTCATTTGTTAAGTTTAAGTTTCAAGCTTACTTGCGAGTTCTTTCTTTTTCCTCTCAAGTTTCAAAGAGCTTCCTTCTTCTTCTTCATCTTCTTCTTCCTCCATCTTGAGCCACCATAGCACAACCTCAAAACACCACCCCACCACCTTGAATCATCTTCTAAACACTCAAACTTTCATCCTCAAACACAAGCTCACACATAAACCCATCATTTCCTTTTCTTCTTCTCAAGGCCGAATCATCATCACCACTTTGAGGAGAGCTTTTCTTCTCATTTCATTCCAAAGACCAAGCTTTCTATCTTCATACTTGGTAGGGAGTTGTTCTAAAGTTTTTATTTAGCTCAAAAATGCTTTGTTCTTGAAGGAAAAATGTTGTTTTCATGAACTTCTCTTGGTTCTCTTTTTCAGTTTTTTCTTTATCCTTTCCTTTTGATTTTCGGCCTTCAAGGCCAATTTGTTCTTCATGATAGCTTGATGATTAGTGTCTCTAGATGCTGACTTTGTGTTCATCTCAAAAAGACCACTAAAGCTTGAGTTTTTCTTTCCTCAAGTTCTTTATATACTACTTAGCTCACTAATGATTTCAACTTAAGAAAATAATTATAAAGATTTCAATAAACCCAAGGCCTACCCTTGTCAACCTTAAAGTTGGCTGGCACGTTTTAGAGTTTTACTCTAGATAGAGCTTTTGGGTACATAATAAATAATATGATGTATTTTCCTTCCCTTTTGCTTAGTTTAAGTTTTGGTTCCTTTCTTTCCTTTTCCTTTAAAGTGTTGTTTTGAGTTTATTTCCTTGAGCTTGATGATGATGTTTAAGAGCCATGAAGTTTCTTTGAAGTCATGGTTCAAGAACTATAAAGCTCACTTTGCTTGGTTAAGATGAGTGTTGGGTTGAGATTATATTTCTCTAAAGATCTTGTATGGGCTCTAAGTTAAGTAAAAGGAACTTGCATCCATATTTATCTTTATGTCATCACTAAACTTTCAAGATTAAAGAATGAGCTTGCATCCTCATGTTTATGTTTAAGTCATCACTAAACTTCTAAGGTAATAGTGAGTTTGCATAGCATATTTATTTTATGCTCTCACCTCATAATAAAGAATAAAACAAAGTGCATTGCATATTTTAGTTTATGTCATCACCTAAGAAATTTGGAGCTCAAAGATTTGCCCATTGTTATCTCAAGCAAAGTTTGGAAACAAATGTGTTTTATTCTCTTAATCCTCGGCCATGTGATGATGTTGAACTTGGTGTGAGTTTCATCTAGTCACAAGTGCCAAAACCTATGTTTTATAATTTTCTTAAGTTTAGATGATCACAAGAAATGTTTTAAGCATAGTTTTATGATTTAAATCCCTCTTGAAATTATTTTGAAATAGCTACTGCCCTCATTGGTTTCATGATGATTTTAATGAAATAAATTGTTCTCAAATGAGTTTTAGAAGCTTGAAAAGGTTCCAAGAGAAACTAGTAATATATATGTGTTAGAAATGAAATTCTATGCATAGTATGATGATGATGATGCTCACAGTTCTGTCTCAAATGTTTGCTCACTGCATGATAGTGATTTAATCATGTTAAAATGAATATGTTTAAGTATATTTGAGGTTAAAATTAATTTGAGAAAGCTAAGACAAGTTAGTAACTGGAAAAGAATTAAAATGAGATTTCTAGATCCCTTAGAAATGGAAATTCTGGATTCTGTTCCAGCAAGGATAATATTAGTAATAATGGTTTATGATTAGTGCAAATGTATAGGAATCACTCCTAATTGATTTAGGAATTGATCTTGATGTTATAGGAGAAAACCGAATTTAGAAAGGGTTAAAGTTGTTACTCCTAGGTACCCATAATTAGCAAAACATAGATTCTGCACTCTTAAGGTTTATAATTAGTTATGATCATATAATTGAGTAAGGATTACTTAGTTGTGCACCTTTAGGTGCCCAAGAGATTAAGTCATGATGATAGAGAACTTAGATTTCGAGTTTAAAAGCCCTAAGGGTCAAAGTATAAGACATGATTAGAATCCTTGATGACTAAAGTTATTATTTCAAGTATGTTTGTGATGATATATGTGCTATGATGGGTATGCTTATGTGGCTTTAAGTTTATCATGATTATAGATGTTGAATGTGAAAGTACATGTATTAAAAGTTATCGTGGCATAAATTAAAATTTGAATAAAATTCGGTATTCAGCTGTTATGCTGTCGAATTTCTGTCAAATTAAGAACTTGAGAATGTTTTTGAAAATTATATGGGATAAAGTCCTGGGTGACACCGGTTCGAACGAGCGCAGGAGCTGAGTCCTAATGTGACATAGCATTGAGACATACTTCTCCCGCTCCGGTGGGGAGAAGGCAAGTCCGTGAGGGTATAAGTGGATGCAGCCTACCAAAGCGGACAATTCGTTATGCACTAGATACAGGTAAAGCGTTTCAAAGAAGGAAATATTCCTATGAGAGGTGATCCTTAAGCCCCCTAGCCCGTACTCCAGTAGTCAAGATTATTTTTATGATTTCGTTTATCAAAAGGATAAGTAAGAACTAGTGACAACTACTTAAGGTATGAGCTCATAACCTAGATGATGTTTGAGGTGGCCCATGATGCTTAAGTATGAAGTTCTTAAGTCACAAAGTTGAGAAAAGAGAAATGTTTTACTTGAAGGTTTATATTGTCACTATATGCCATTTATATGTTCCTTAATATTATGTTTGTTTGTTTTGTTGCATAATGTATATTCATGCATTCATGATTCGCTATGCTACATTCATGCATTAAGATTCATTCTAAAAGGAACGGACCTTGGATAATTATATTTGTAAACTTAATAATGAACTTTATATGCATGCTCGCCCCTTTATAATAAACCCAAGGTTCCTGAGGATGTTGACGATGTAACCTTAGAAAGGAGATTCCCTACTGATATTCTTTAGCAAGATTCTCACTCATTTTCTTTCTCTCCCGTCGCATCTTCAGATCATCACGACATTAATGGTGTTCATCGACACTCCCATATGGGAGGTGCACTTTGACCCGGAGCATGGATCGTACCATTTTGAGGGACGATGCGCAGTACGAGTCTTCATGTATGTAGGACGTCCCTTCACGCACCCTGTACATAGTTAACACTTTTCCCCGACATCTCCTTATGGCGACGATATGGTCTTCAAGCGCACAGAGACGCATAATGACTGGGTTATGCATACCTACATTGTTGGATCCGCTGTCCGTGACCACCCAGATTACGTGCTTTGCTCTTAGCATTCGAAGATTGACCCCTCGGAGGTTCCCCACTCTATGGTTTGTGTGAGAGAAGAGTGAGGCGACGGTGACACAGCTAAGGTTGGCGAGGAGAGCCGAGATGCGCCCCCGTCATGGAGCGCATGTGTAGCCGTCATGCATCCGATCCCTACTCCACTGGCCTACGCTCGAGGAGCCCAAGCGGTTCCCTAGTTACATACCCCTGTCCCCCGAGGATCGCCTCCGCCAGCAGTAAAGCATCTTGAGGAGAGCTAGTGCACACACACCACACGTAGTAGGGATAAACCTTCTTTTTTTATGAGATTATCCACCTTAGGTGACTAGGGTAGGAGTGTCTTTATTTATGCTTTCCGTTTATTTTCATTTCTGTTGTATTTCCTTTTCTATTGTATTTGCATCATCTTGTATCAAACTAAGCCCCACCTTTAGGTGGGCATATTATGAATATTAATGAAGTATTTCTTTTGATGTGTTATCGATTGTTCCATGTTCCATTATGCCTTGTTATCTTGTGTTTTATTTTCCTGTCTTACGATATACACAACTCTCACTTTGCTTTTATATTTCAAAAAAAAAAATTATCTGTATTTTTCACTAAATAATTTAAAGAAATATTTTTAAAGAATGAGACTAAGAAGTAATATACTAATGGTTAACCTAAATACATTCTAGGAGTGTTGGGTTAAAAATTAGGATGTTACATTAGCTATAGCCATCTCATGAAAGCCCATATTATACCAAAACTTTTCCAATATTCCCACCATGGTTTGAGGTTTTATCATTATATATACATACGTATACACAATCTCGTGGAAATTTTCTCTTTCACATAATGTGAGCAACTGAGCATGACTCCTGTTTAGTGGCATTTGGACAATTATCAGAGAAGCTACTGTTATTACAACTCATGACTAGACTGAGGTCGAAGTTAGAAAAATATTTCCAATTTATAAGAGTGTTAATTGTTAACATAAGTGATCATTTATTCAAGTGATATCCTAGGAAAATTTGAGAAGAGAATGTAAACTAGCCATCCACACAAAAAGTTTATACAAGTTGGGTGCACATTGAATCTCTGCAAAAAAAAAAGAAAAAGTTATGATGTGCTTCATGCAATACATGAAGAATTTTTTTGTTTTTTGAACAATCATTGCTCCAACCTATTGTGTCAGGTCACGTGTTTCTTTTAAGGAGGGAGAAGGAAGAAAAATTTTAGTATGGGGGGTAGTTTGGTCTTTTGATAGGCTTGTTAAAAAGGAAAAAAAAAAGGAAAGAGAAGGGAACGTGGTTTTAAAACCACAGAACCCTCCTTTCCCCTAAAACTCATACTCTCTCTCCCTTTCTGTCTACTTTCTTCTTCTTTGTTCTTCTTCATTTTTCTTCCACTTTCAACCACTAAATCACATAATTGTTAATTTTTGTCATCAAAACATGATACCACTAGCTTCTAAAATTTAAGGTAAGTCTCCAATCTCAATCTTATCTTTTTTTGGTTACTCTAGAGTTTATTTTAAGAACTAGTGAGCTCTCAAAAATGGTATATGAGTATATGTTTGATATTTTAAGTATAAATATAGTGAATTAGAAGCTTTAATGTCAATAGGTTGTAGTGGGTAATGTCTAGAGTTGATTTTTCTCTAATCCTTTTGAACCCTAGGTTCCATAAATTGGAGATTTTATTCAATGGGCTCTCTAATTGATAAATTGTTTTGAAATAAATTATTTAAATGCTTCAAAATGCTTATATTTGCTAGATTTTATTGACGTGGAGCGAGCTACTCCCTTCGGAACTATCAAGGAGAGGCCCAGTTGATTCCGTTGTACTATGAGTGGCTATTTACATAGTGGTGGTGTTTTAAATTATTTTTATGGGAGAAACTATATTGTTACATTTGATAAAAAAAAATTATTCTAAGCTACTTGGATTATTTGGTTAGCTTGATTGGTTGATTTTCTTAAATATGACTTGATGACTTGGTTGAGATTATTGCTAGCTCTCTTTGTTAATTTTATTAATGCCATAATTTTTACAATATATATTGTTTCAATGTGCATTGGAAAAATTCATTATATTGATACTTGCAAGATTGAATTTTAGATTTCTGAATTATGTTTGATAAAACTTTATTTAAGAAAAACTATGATGGGTTCTAAGATGGAAATACCGCTCGCCATAGCGAAGAGATATAATGGTATTACCGCTAATGCCATAGCGAAGAAAAGTAATGGAAATACTGCTCATCGTAGCAAAGAGACATAATGGCTTTACCGCTTGTCGTAGCAAAGAGATGTAACGGCCTATACGCACATAGTTTCTCTTAGTAAGATAAAGTCTGAAGGAACCTTATGTGAGAAATAATAAATCTTGTGATTGATGGGTTAAGAATACTCCCCAAATAAAACTTATGCTTCTTATGTAACCCTCATGAAAAATCGAGTATTTGATGTTGAAGTTAATTTTTATTTGACAAATGAGCAATTGGCAAGAATACTGAGAAAGTGTAGTAACTATTTTGAGATTTTACTTAGAAATGAAAATTCGAAAGGTACTTCTATTAAAACTATAGAAGAAATATGGAAATTGTGAACTATTATTCTTATTCATGAGCTTTAGAAATTTGTATAATTTATAAGCTATTTCGTTTCATTTTAAATGCTCATGCGTTGATTGGATTCTCCTTCTTGTCCACTTTGTTTATAGTCCTCACTGGGACTGTTTGACTTACCCCTCCCTTTTCCTCCAAATTTTCAGGTAAACGAGTAGCAGGTCCTGGGATTGCTGTTGGCCTAGGATATTCTTTTTTGGTAGGCCTCTGTGGTCAATTAAGGCTTTTTGATTGTTAACTCAAGTATATTTTGTAGCTATAGGACCTAGGTTGGGTATTTTGATTATGTGTAAAAACAAGAATTTAAGCATGATTCTTTTGTATAACTCGTCCTTATGATGTCAATAACTGAAAATACTGGAATATACTGGTTGCTAAAATTAGATTATGATATTATATTGTATAACAAGTTAAATTTGATTTATGGCTTGTTCAGTTTTTAGAGGAGGTGCTGTCAGATTTTCGGTAGCCAAATTAGTTAAGTTAGAAATTTATTTTAGTGAGATCATGTATTTAGGCTTGCTGCCAGGTGAGTGCATCTAGCTTGTGCGCCAGTCACGGCCTATGATTAGGTCGTGACATATTGCTGTTTTAATTGAGTCATGACGATCAGAAATATTGTCAACTTCATCTTAGGTCACTAAATGTTTGCATAGATTGTCCACCAAAAAGAGAAAAAAGCTATTCATCTATAGTGTTACAGTTGATCACAAAGAAAGAAATTGCCTATGTTCTTATTACCATCTTGTGCAAATATAACCAATAGAGCCCTTTCGTATATTGTATACAAACATGATACATATACTTGAATAAATGGTTTGCACCATTTGGATGCTATAATGTAGAGACCAAAACTCCAAAACACCTAGCATAATAACCGAATGTTTGGCAGTAGGTCATTGCCATGATAGGACTTTACAACATTAAACTAATCAACTGATCTTGAAACAGTAGCACACATTGCTTTGCACTAATGCAATTTCTCTTCATACAAGCATTCTCTATTACGAAAAACAAAATGATTTTTTTTACTTTGCTGCCTATGTTTTTCGGTACATCATTGTGTACCCATACTAAGACCAAATCTATACAATCACAGATTTTACTTAAAAGATGAGCCAAATTTTTCCATGGGCTCTATACATTGTGATATTATGTCTAGATCAAACTTTGAGTGGTCCCACGAAACTATCGCTCTAGTGCAAGTGCATAGTCTCTTATACATCCTAATTTTCAAAAAACCCTTATTTTTCCTCAAATGGGCCTTAATAAGCCATCCACAATCTCTACCGTGGTGTATGCATTTAAAATAAAATTCCGTTTGTTCTAACTCGCATACCCTATTCTTATGTTTATGTTGTACCTCTTTATTGCTCCTATAGTAGACTCCTTATCTCTGATTGTCATTCCAACATGTAATGCACCATCCATAGCAAAACCACCAACGAAGCAAATGATAAATTATGAAAAAACAAAATTTGGGGAAATGCAACTCACGTCTCCTCTAATTGTCCAACCTACACTCATATCCCCTGATGGCATCAATTATTGACACTCCCCCTTAAACTATTACTAATTTTTCAAAAATGTCCCTAGTTTTTTTTCAATTTTTCTTTTTCTTTTTTTTTTTTCTCTTCTTCTGGGTTAGCATAATACAATCCATCACAAACCATTTGAAAATCAAAACACCACACCCACATTTACTTGCCTAATAGCACCATCATTCCACCAAAATTGGTGTAGATACAATCTTTAACCACACACATCAAACACAAGCACATAATTAGATCCACCTTACTAAGGCATCAAAACAAATCTTGTGCTACAAACGATATAAACATCAAAATACCAACACACACCATTAGCACCATCATTTCCCCTTCAGTCTCTAAGACTTCCAAACAATTCTTTGTCACTTTGCGTGAAGGGATATAGCCATCACACACCATCAAACCCCATCATTCTCAGTCCTACTCTAACCACATACTATCCAATCTGTCCTCTACCTACGACCTCAGCCTTGCAAACGACATTAGCTGCAAGTTCCATGAGCTCGATCTCGCCCAATTATGCATCTGCACCATGCTCTTTCACATTGACGCCATCGTCGAGTGCACTAATAGCCTCGACGAAGAGGACTACAAAGCTATTGTCAGGTGTGTTTAGACCTTCCTCCAGATCGATGCTTAGGATGTCGATTTTGTTAGAGAACTCAAACCCATCTTTGTGGTTGTTGAGCCAGAGATTTATGATGGAGGATCTGGCAAATGACTATGTTAACTAGGTTGTGATAGTCCAAGTCCCAAAAATAAAAAATAAAATTAAGGCCATTTTTGGAAATTAATAATAATTTAAGGGTGAACGTCAATAATTGATGCCATCAAGGAATGTGAGTGCAAGTTAAACAATTAGAGGATATGTGTGTTACATTTCGACAAACCTTTAAGAAGATGAGTGTAATTTGCCAAAAAAAATTAAATTGAAATAAAAAATGACAAAGTGAAAGAAAAAAAGTAAATAAAATCATACATTGAATTCTGAGTAAGCAAAATAAGGATAAGATAATTGATAAATTTTTAATTCTAAACTAATAAATTTTCTATTTTAGATTTAGTACTACGTACCATGTTTGCATCCTATGAAAACTTAGGTGCATGCATAGCTTCCAAATCTAAAACATACGTGAAAGTGACTCCTCATCAAAATGCTGCCTAGCCACTTTGTTTGACGGCATGCCCTCATCATCCTCATATTCATCTTCATCATCATCACCACTTCCATCCATAGCCCTTTTCATGACATTCTTCCCATTCCACGTTTCTTTATGCAAATATGCTTGATTTAGATCTTTTGTTCCAAGCAAGAGTAGTGACTTCTTCAAAATCAATCTATTAGTTAATGGCGGAAACATTTGGCTAATGCCGTTTATAAACATTTGTTGAATGTTGTTGGTGTTATCACTTATGGAATCGATTGATGTTGTTTGAAGCTGCCAAAAATAAAGATTGGACATCTGTATTTTATTGTCACCATTTTCTTTAAAGTGCCTGCATTCATGGACCGACAAAGTCTATTCTAAAGCTTCGCAAATGACAAAGTATAGGAAATAAAAAAAAAATGTTAGTCTTTTACATATGAATGTTTCCCTCTCACTTGTGTCTGTATGGACACCATTTTTAAAATAAACTATTCTATTTGCAATAAAATTCATTTTTCTCTCTTTTTCTAATATTGTATTTTTGAAGACACATTTTTTATTTTGAGTAGTTTATACTTACCTTCTCTGAGATTTAGTATAATTACACTCAGCACTCCTATATTTTACAAAATTATCACTGACTTTCCTTGAGATTCACTAAAATTAAACTGACCTCCTCCGCAAATAATAGTTAGTTAATTTAAAGAACAAAGAAAGATACCATTGAATATATACATAATTATTGATAAGACAAATTATAATATTTTGATAATATTTAACACATCAGTTGAATAAAATACTTTCTTACCACATGAAAAAAACCTTATAATTATAACTTATGATAAAAAAAAAATTTCTAGTTAATATATATGCATAATATTGCTAAAATATTATAATTTCATTACTAATAATTATGTATATACTGCATATTATCTTTCTTCATCACTTAAATTAATAAACTAGTAAATACAGGGAAAATTAGTGTAATTTTAGTGAACCTCATGGAGGTCAATAATAGATTTGCAAAATAGGGGGTGCTTAATAATTACATTAAGGGAGGTTAGTATAATTTTTATTTTTTTTTATTTTTACACTCTCATAGCAATATACATATTACTGTTTACAAACAACATTGGTGAAGTTTTGGGAAGTTTTGTGTACATCCATTTTTTATTCTTTATTTTTTATTTTTCAATTTTATGTAAGGTCGCCATTGGTGATTATTATATAAAAACAGCATCAGAAAAATTGTACAAAAAAAAATTGGTAATTTGGCATCCCAAATGCTATATAACAACAAAAATAAATGACCGGAAGCTCGTGAAGAGGGAGATAAAGAGAATTAAAGCTGCGGATATAATCTCGTGGTAATTTTCTCTTTCACCTGACATGAACATGGCTTCTGTTTCTTAGTGACAGCTGGACAATCAACAGAGAAGCTGCCTTATTATAACTCATGGCCAACCGAGCACCGAGTTAGGAATAATTTTTTTAATTCAGATGAGATGTCAATTATTAACATAATTGCTCATTCATTCAAGTGATGTTGCCATCTTACGCAAGTTTGAGAAGAGAATGCACCTGATGGCCAA
>CM062351.1:32712992-32791992 GCA_031216105.1 Dalbergia cultrata
TAAATAAATAAAATATAAATGAGAATAAATCTGAAATGAGTCATTCTATTTTATATTTTATTTTAAATATCATGTTTATAAAGTTGAGAAAATCTCGATAGATAACTTTTAACTAACAATAAAAAACCTATGTTATGAAAATTTTGCACATTTCGATGGTTGAAATTGATGAATAATGAAATAAACTAAGTGGACATATTTATAATATCATATACTATTAATATGGATGATAATAGGTATCCATAAGAGAGGGGACATGCCTCCCGCACCCTTTCCCTATTTAGAATTTTGTCCTCGGTTCCCATCCTTATCCCCGTCACGGGTCCATATTCTTTATTTTTCACGAGGATTTGAATCCGTACATAGTATTTGTGAATCTATTAAAATAATTCCAAAAAAAATTTGAAAAGTATTTTGATATTCAAAACATAATATGCATAATACTCTTTCCCTTTAGGAATATCCATTCACTTTCAGACAACTTCATATTTCAAAATATCTGTCAATTTCGTATTTCAATAAAGCATTCATTTTTTTCTTTAAATACTCTCCCTAATTAATTTCACATTTTCAAAGCCTTCTATTTAATATTAGTGTATATAATTAATATGTAGGGATATATTACTACATTCACTATATTTTACTCAATTACTGATATTATTTATTATCTTTCTTAATATCTGTGTTTATCCAAAATTGACAGATATTTTGAAAGGAAGAGAGTAACAATACTACTAATGCAATATAATCCAAATTAAAAATGAAAATACATACATAATGCAAATTCAATAAAAATAATTAAAAAAATGAATGTGTACTAATATTTTCTTTTATATATATATAGATATAAATAAATAATTTATATAAATGGGAAATCGCTAGATCTCCTTGTGGCAAAGACCTCATTCATTATCCATATCTCCTTTAACAAACGGTAACTCTACTCCGTCCTTGTGAAGACTAAATGTGTTCTCATTCTATCATTGTTTTCAAGTAACCCCCTCGGTACTCGCTTCGATGATTTTTTTAATCATCCTATCCATTTACGTATTTTTAGTAAATTAAAATACTTAATTTATAAAAACAAAAAAATATACTTTCAATTTATAAAAACATAAAAATATACTTTCTAATTAATACAAAATAATGAATAAATTTAATTTACATTATTTCAGTTACACTTCATTTTCTTCTGCATTATTTTAGTAAATATTCTCTAGATGAATGTTTTTTAGGTTCCTCCATAATCATATACAAAATTAAAACCTCATGTCTTAGTGGTTATTGAGTCCATTATATTATCGTAAATTATCCTCTAAATTTTATTCATTAAAGATAAGTACCCTTTAAGATTATCAGACAATTTCTCTCTATTATATTCTAACTCTTCAGCTAAGAGATGACTTTGAAATTAATTGAGTGGAGAATCATTTGGGTATGAGAAGGACTAATAAAACTTTTTCAAAGCCTTTTATTTGAATTAAATAGCTTTTTAATTTCAGTTAAAGATAAATTCTTTAGCTATGAACTTGGGATAGAAAGATATACAAAAAATGTTTTTATGACAATATGAAACTTTCAACTTATGCTAAAAATTGCAATATTTGTCTTTAAAATTTGGAAATATAATATCAAAATCATTGATAAAAAATTTAAATTACAATTTAAAACCTAAATTAATTCCTTAATATACTTTTTTAGTCATAAAAGATTTCATCTTCTTAAATTTCCCAAACATGCTTCCATACAAATTATGGCATGCTCATCGTATTTGTCACTAACAATGTATTAAATTCCTTAACTAATTTCTAGGCGCTAACTCAACAATTTTTTTTATATGTTCAATAAATTCATTATTTAGGAAATGTATGAGAAAATTTAATTTTTTATAAATTCTATTCATATGTTAAGCTTCCAAAATGAAAAAAAGTAGTTTTCAATAACCTGAGCACATGAATTTATAATTTTTTAAGGATAATTTGAGAAAACTTAAAATTGCATTAGCTTGATAAATATGGCTCAATTTTATATTAATTAAGGAAATTATAATTTCATGAATTGCTTGGTCTCTGTTATTTTGAATTAAGCCCTATATAAATATATTAAAATATGTATTTGACTTTTATGAATATTATGTAAAAGTGATAGTAAACCATGAATCCATAAATATAAGGCTAAAAATAAGGGCTAAAATACAAAAAAGCTAAAATAAAAATAACTAATAAAGATAGTAAAAGAGTTATAAGATAAAATTAATAAACAATTAACCGTAGTGAGTACTCTTTTTATATAATAAGTCATTTATCTCATCTTAGTATATCAAGGCTGAATTTCTAGTTTGTAATTAACAAATATTATAAATTAACAAATATATTAATTTAAATATAATAGATCATATTACTCTATGTGTGTGTGTGTGTGTGTATGTGTGTGTGTGTGTGTGTTTGTATGTGTGTTATCATTTTATCAATAGGTTAAAAAATTATATAGTAATTAATCAATAGTATATATCAATTAATTAATTGATAATTAGGAATATATAAGTGTAGTAACATAATTATATTTATTTGATTTAAACTTTTTCAAAAACTTAAATTTTAAAAAATAAACTATATAATTTAAAATTGCTTTTGATTATTTATTCATTTTATTTATCACTAATTGTTTTAAATAACTCTAATATATAAAGTTATTGTACAACATTTTTTCACCATGTAGATTTCAGCATAAATTGCTCATATATTAAAAATAACTATTATGAATATTGAAATTATATAAATTAATGATAGTAAACTAATGATATATAATAATTATAATTATAATTTTATAAAAATGTTAATTATTAAAATTATGAAATTTGTGGGCTCTAAATTACTCTGGAACTACACCTAGAAAATCCAAAGGAGTGCTGAATATTAGTATTATAGATTTAATTAAATACCGATAAGTTTTAAATATATTTAATTTTTATAGTAAAATTCTACTACTAAATACTGATGATTATCAATGGTATTCTAATAATATGTCATATTTGTGGTTTTATTTTTTCAAAAAAATAATGAATGATAAACTTATTAAAAACTGTGGGCCCTAAATCATTATCATTGTGATACCTGAAAATATTTCCCTCGTAGGAGTATAAAATATTAGTATAATAGATTATAGATAGATTGTAACTCGTGCAATGCACATAATTAATTATTTTTAAGTAAAACTTTGAAAAACTATTTTGTTAAGCAGTTCACTTTCTCAAAACATATGATAATTAAATTCAAGAGATATATTCAAAACATCTTTCATCCAAATTGTGCATGAATCTGAAACAAACACAAAGCGATAAAAATATTTGTAGATAAATTTTTAAACACTTCCTCATAGATTATATTTGATGTCTCACTGCTTATATTTCTATCCTTATAGTAAGTTAAAACTTTTAGTCATTCTTTATTTATCACTCTTGAAAATGCAATATACAATTGACCATGAATGAATATCGCTTTCTTAAAAAAAAAAAAAAAACTAAACATGTCATAATGATTTTCTAGTGTGTGTGCCTAGGCGATGCACGAATATGAAGTGTGCGATACATATTTAATATAATTAATTAATACATATTCAGTACATCTATCTAATATATTATGTAATAATTTCATAAAGTTTTAAATGAAACTTGATTAATTAGTGACAACAAATCATTATTATTCCCTCAAAGTGTTTGTTTCTCTCCCCTTTCTTGATTCACACCCTTAATTTCAATTTATTAAAACTAATTTGCAAAAACATATATTAATTATAAAAAGTCAAATTTAATTTAAGATACACTTATATTAAATTTTTGTAAATATTAAATAACTAGAAACTCTATTTTTTTTACCTCGTCAACCCTCATAAACTATAGCATACGCATAGTATCAATATTAACATTATTTAGTAACAATTCAATAATATGATCTCATTGCATTGAATTTTTTATTGTTAATATATACTTCTTAATTTAATATTATTTTACAGAAACCTTTAATCCCCTGTATAACAATAAGTTAGTTAACAATGGCAAAATCTAACATTATCCTTGTGTATATATGTCTATATATATCTTGTTCTAAATACTTCTTAATCTAATTTTATTTTGTGAAAACCTTTAATCCCATATATAACAATAAGCTAGGCAACAATGACAAAATCTATCGTTGTCCTTGTAAATACTTTCTTATTCTAAATTCCAATAAAAACAAATATAACATCTCAATATGCAACACCTTAATCTGATCGTCAAGACTAAGGCGGTAAAACAATCAGGGCTACCAATACACTATACATAAAAGAAAGAAACTTAACACAATATGAAACACCTTATATATATATATATATATAGCAATTGAGATGTTAATCAAGTATCTTTCCCCTCTTAATGCTAGGACAATACACTCAAGAATATCAGCATAAATAGGACACTTTAATAGTATCAAAGCACAAACTAAATGTGTTGCATAATATAATATACATATAAAAGATTTTAAAATGAAAAAAAATGAAGCAACACATTAATCTCATGAATAATAATGGAAATAAAATAAATAGAATGATTAGATCCTTATAAATAATTTAATATGTTGAAGAAAATCAAAGGCATGCCTTGCATGTCATCGCTATATCCCTAATACATTTGAAAATTTATTCGTTGTAAATTGAACGGAATTCATTTCCTACGAACTACATAAAAAGGAACAAAATGATTGGAGCTAATTAATATGAATAAAAAAATAAATCCAATCAACACTATATCAAACAATAACCATATATAATCAGCACTGATTAAGAATTAAAACCTAATAAATCTCCATTTACACTTTAATATCAGTGATAATTAAACAAAAATAGCAGCAAGGCATGCCATTTTATAAAATAAAAAAAAGACATTATCTTGATACAATACATCATAATAAATTAACAACTTAGGCACGACGACAAAAGAAACCTTAACAACAAATGTAGCGCATTGAAAGTCTTCATTCTTATATCAATCCAAATAATAATAATAAAAAAAATAAAAAATACAATGAAATTAAAATAAAAATTAATAATTAGAAAGAATATCATAAAATAAGACTAGCAAACAAAACAAACCATAATGCAGATCAAGATGGTAGACCTTCTTATGCAATGTGATAGCTTCTTCCCTTATTCTTTTGGGCATCATTTTCGTGCTCTTTTGACGTCCAAGATAGTAAACTTTCTAATCTAATTTCTAAGAGATGCTCTACTAATGCATAGAATTAATCACAGTGAAACTCATAATCTTTTCTTCAAAGTGAAAAAAATGGCATACCCAATTGAAGGCCTGGAAAAAAAAAGTCATTAAAAATCAAACTCAAAATCAATATAAAAAATAAATACACAAAGCTTAGGACGCTGTCAACTAACGCTTCATGATCCATCCCATTGTGCTACAATCTCTGTCGTCACTTGTCCTTCATTGACATAGCCATAGTTTCAAAATTGTCAAGTTTTCATCTCATCATAACTCACATAACATAGTCCTAGGTACTTCACTCAACAAAATGAAGCAAATCATGAATTCTAGATTACACTTTAGAACATACAAAAGCATCCCAATTTAGGGTAAAATATTTGAAAACCAAATACAAGAAAAGAAGCTTGAATAGAAACCACCAAATTTTTTAAAAAATTATAGAAGAAGAAGCTAATGTGGACCTACTACATGATATCACTGTGCATGAAGCGACACCGCCACGAGTACTAACAAGATTGTGTTGTTCCACATGTTATGAAGTCCCTTGTTTAGCCTCTTCCCATTTAGTTGAGAAATGAGAATGAAGATGGGAGAAATAGAGGAAGATTTTGTGATAGTGAAAAAGAGGCTGAGAGGAAAAAGTAGTTAGAGATTGTGTGAGATATATCTTTTATAAACATCCGAAAAAGAGATGATGTGAGAAAAATAAATCACATAAAAATTAAATATAATAAGTGGGTAATACAATAGATAATAGCCACAATTAGCTTTCTTGTAGATAAGGGACATATTTCAATTGGACAACACATGATTCTTTTATCGATAGTAATTAACAGAAATAAATTCGTAGAGGGATAATAGGTAACTATTTGAATTTCAAACTTACTATTGATATTCATTTGAGTTTCTAATTAATCCGAAATAAAAACTTTCTACACACAATAATATTTTAAGTGAGTGTAAAGCTGTAAAAGAAATCGGTCCTTTAAACAAATAAAAAACATCATTTAATGAACCCTCGCAATTAAAAATATAGAACAGGTTAGTTTATCCTTAGTATTTTCGAATAACTTATAAGACAAATTGATCTTTAATGATTTATAATAATTCAAATTGATTGTCAATAAAAGTACAAACTTATTGCTAATAAAAACACAAATAGAACAAATAAGTTAATCAAAATATGAAGAATGAGCTAACTTGTTTAATATATTTATTTAATTGTTAGGATCTCAAAAAGTAATTTTTTTTCTTAAGAAACCAATTTATTTGGCATTATTTTTGTTAGAGACCAACTTAAAACTTATTCTTTATATATGCCGTGACTTTCTTCTAAATTTTTGGGTCAAGTAAAAATTATAAAAATATTGTTATATATCACCTTTTTTATGAAAAAGAGTATCAAGAGGATGCTAGATGACAAGTAAGTAAGGTGAGGGGTGGGCAATGGTTAAAGACAGATGGACAACTGACAATGGGCAGCAGGACGCCAGCGGCATACAATCGACTAACAGTGGGTGGTTCACGACTATGGACGGGCGGGTGACGACCGTGGTGGACGACAGCAAGATCATTTGAACAAATGAAAAATTAGAGTGAATAATTGATATTGACAATGTGTGCTTTCATTCCAATATGAACTTGCTCAATACTCAATATGAATTGTAAGGGCGGCTTCTCCTTCAATTGACCAGCTGCCACCAAAGAAGCCGTGCTTTTTTCATGTGGACAAACTTCAAAATCTTGCCACAATAATCAATTTGTAGACTTTAGATAAGAATAAATAAAGTTTAAAATAAACAAACTCGTTAAGTTTTTAAGTTTAGATTTTTTTACGGTAAAAGTATTTTATTCTTCTTTCGCCTTTATTTTTTTTCAAATATCATTCTATAGTTAATTTCTTTTATTTTATCCTTTCACGTTACAATAAGTCTATCAATGTGGTTTCTGTTTACTTTTTCATTTTAGAACTAGCCGATAGTATTAATGTGACGCAAAGGTGCTGTCATGGTAGACACTTACATCCATAAGTGACAATGAACCATATTAATTAATAGAGAACTTGTAGAATAATGGGTCAAATTGAAACAAAAAGATAATGAAACTACGTTAAAAAAAAACGCAAAGGTAATGGACGAAAAATCTTATTTTATCAATTTTCTTTTAAGAAAATATTAAACAATAAATTTTTAAAAAAATTAAACAATCAAATTTATGTTGCTAAAATTCCTATCAAAATAATTTGACGTTATGTATAACATTTGGATGGATGGATGGCTAATTTTCACCCCTTTAATCTATCCAATCATCCTCCTTAAACTTTAGCAAATTTTGACAAGAATTCTTGTAAACCATTATATATATACCTTTCCTTTCATGTTAAGACATATATATATATATATATTTCAGACTTATTTTATGGAAACCATTACACGTATCATTCATATGGTGATTTAGGCTTAAGTGTCATTCATATAGTGATTTAGGCCCCACATTTCTTAATCTTTATGTCTAAAGATTTTTCTAAAACTTACTTTACAATTTACTTATTAATTATTTTTATATGAAATAAAATCAAACATTACAATCATTAAAGAATCGAATATTATAATCATTAAAAATTACAGTTTGCACTAAGAAAGAACTCATGTCAATATAATTACGACTTACAATTAAATTAAGAACCATTAATCGCAAATTATAAAGGAAATATTTCCAAAATAAATAAGCTTTAAAATTAGTATTTTTTTCTAAAGAAAACGGATAGGTCAATTTGTTAATGAATTACTAATTGATTGATTTTGATATGATAATAATTCAAAATTCAATTTCTACCAAATTTATTCTTAATCAAATATTTAAGACTCATTATAACACAAATATGATAATTTATTTTTAATCAAATATGATAACAATTTATATAATACTAATATTTAATACTCATTACATAAAAAAATTTCCATGCATTATTCATAGAAAAATTATACCCCATCATTTTATAATCTTAATACTTAAAGTAAGTTTTTAAATTTAATTTTCCTTCTAATTATCAATTATTTTTTCCAATAATACCTTTATATTTCTCTAGCATTAACAAAAGTAATATAAAAAATGAAAAAATAACATAAACAAAATTATAATTCAATATATTATACCATAAAAATTATATATATAATTATAGTATTAATGATAATAAAGCTATTATATTTATGTTGCATTAGTAATATTTGTTATTATGGATATTTATATTTTAAAGTTCAATGTAATTTTAAATTTCTTTAATAAACCCATAAATATTAATAGGGATTCAAATCTTCACATGGAATGAGGAATAGAGACCCATGACGGGGATGTGGATGATAATGGAGGCAAAATTTTAAATGAGGATGGGATTAGGGGAAAATTTTCTAATTTCAAATTTAGTACTTTTGAAAATCATAATAAAAAAATTATCTTTCTACCTATATCACTATATTCTATTTAATTTTTTACAAATTGCATATTCTAATCTATTAATTCCATAATTTTTTCATATTAATTTTTTTGAAAAAAAAACCTTTAATTTTTCAACACTAAAATATTTTTAAAAAATTAATTCCACAATTTACACTTATTTGATAATGATACTAAATATTTATCAATTTTTAAAATTAAATAATTATATTACTTTTTTATTCAAAATAATATTATAATTGATATACTACTCTAATAATAATTGAGATTATAAATTAGAATTATATATTTTTTTACTAATTATTATACATTAATTATAACATATATTTTAAAATTGATATTTTAATTTATCAAAAAGATGTACAAAGAAAAGATATATAATTGAAATCGTATAAATTAAATTTATTCATTATTTTTTAATTATAAAATATATTTTTATAAATTAAATATTTTAATTTACTGAAAAGATATAAACGGCTAGGGATGATAAAAAAAATTGAAAGTGGGTACATGCAGGAATTACCCACAATGGAAAAGAGAGTTGAGACATATTTTGTCTTCATAGGGATGATCAATGGTGCTAAGTCCCCATTTGTTAAACGGGATAGCGACGGGGATAGCACACCTTCATTTTTTTAATTATTTTTATTATATTTGTATTATGTATGCATTTTAATTTTAATTTAGATTATGTTTCATTATTAGTATTTGTTATCATGGATATTTATTTTTCAAATTATACAATATTTTTAAAGTTTTTCTCTTTTTGAAATTTGTTAATAAACCCTTGAATATCATAGTGATTCAAAATTCCTACGGGAAATGAGAAATAGGGACCCATAAGGGAGATGATGATGAGGATGAGAGGCAAAATTCTAAACAGTGACAAGAGGCGTGAGACATGTCCCTTTTCTCGTGGATACTCATTGTCCTCCCTATAAGTGACTTATGATATAGTAAAATTATTCATTTATTCTCTTTCTTTATTCAACAATTTTAACTTTTAAAATGTGCAAAATTTTCATAAACAAGGCTTTTTATTGTTAGTTATAGGTCATCTATCAAGATTTTTTCAACTCTATAAACATGATATTCAAAATAAGATATAAAATAGAATGACATATTTATATGTTGTCCACTTATTTAATTATTTAAATATTAACTTACTTTTAAGATAAATTTATATACTCAATTTTCAATAAAATATATTTAAATCAATTATCATTTATTTTTTATAATGATCAATAAACTATTTTTTATTATCTCCTCGTGCATCGCACGGGTCCAACGACTAGTATATATATATATATGTTTCAACCAAAATAGTGAGAAGGCGGTGAAAAAGAAATATTGTCACCAAATTTTATTTTATTAAAACCACGCAGATTGTAGAGTGAGGTATGTTTTAGTGGTTTCTTTCTCCTGATGTAATCTTAGGTCTACCTACCCTTCTAATGATACTATATTCCTCTACATTTCATATCGGGGCCTCTGTCTTCTCATTGAACAAACCACCTTACTCTTAATTGAGTTTCCATCATCTTCCTCTTAATAAGTACTATTCAAAATGTATCTCGAGAAAAATTGTTCCTAATCTTATATTTTCATGTACCATACTCTTCTGGCTCAACATTATAATCTTCTCTACACTTCCTTTTTCCTTTTTGGCTCTTGACTGGCCAATATTCTCAAAACCGAATTCGACTTTCTGCTTTTGGAGTTTTGAAGGTGTAGGATCAAATGGAACGGAGGTGGTCAAATCAATAAAATGGGCATTAAGTTGTTGGTTAACAGTTGCTTAAATTTCTAAATGTTTTCCCTGTCAATTAAGATTTGTATTGTTGTTTTAGACTTAATAGCAGCATCGGGCTCCTATTAGTCGATGAACCATTGAATTTTTGTTTTCGAAAGAAAAGATATGGAAAAGGAGTAAGGGTTGGAGTTGATAGGAGAAGACAGGATAGCAAATCTTTGAGTCCTTCAATTGTCCAGTGTAATCACAGATCATAAATGTGCAGTCTAAAATCGCAGGTAAGACTAATGGCCCAATCAACTGCCGATGATGCTTAACTGGCACCTTCCTAATAATGCTATGGAATGCTTCATTAGTGAGTTCTCTTACAGCATGTTTATGAGTTTGGGTTTGGAGGGAAAGAAAGGGGAAGGAAAGGTTTGTTGAACAAAATTTTAAAATTTTACTTTACAAATTCTTCCTTCGCCTTTTTCTTTTAAATTCCAAACTCACAAAGATACACTTTGTAACTGATAGATGATGTCTTAGAAGAGTTCTAGGACTCAATATGATGCATGATTTATTTTCTTTCTCAGCAGGCATTTCATATTTTCATTGTTAGGTCGTATGCTTTTATAATGGTGACTTCTGAGGAAACCTTGTTATGATATCAATGGTCAAAAGTAGGATCGTGTCTCTCTTAGTTTTAGGTCTTGTCTTCTAGGGAACCCAATTTCATGTTTCTGATGCAGTGAACAAGGCATCTTACTAGTCATAAAATCATGTGACATCCTGCATTTGCAGTGTGCGGTTGTGCATTATTGAGCATATCATCAAATGTGTATCTTATCTTTTTTGTATACTTTAATGTAGATTTGATCTTTTCATCTGTATCTTATCCACACAGGAGTTTGAGAAAACCCACTTTTTACGTCCTAACATAATTCTTTACTACCGAACAGCGAGGCGTTTGTGTTGCTTGTTGATGCATGTCAGCAATATGTGAGTCCTTGAAGAATGTTTTGTAATAAAGCAGGTGGCAAGATTTTTTCAAATTCTTACAATGTAACCGTCTTCTTGGTGAGACATTTTGTTTCATCTGGATTTTGTGCAGTCAAAACTTTTAATTCTTAAGCATCTTGAAACTACAAGCAATGCAAGTAGCCCCGTTTATTATCAGTTGTGGCGATGACTTAGTTTGAATGACTTATGCTGAATCGATCGTTTTCCTAATTTGAGATATCATCAAAAGCAATTTACCTGATTTGGTTTGTCTCCCACTAGATATTTATGTGATACTCAAACTTTTGTTGTCTGCTTTATATGGTGGTTGCTCCAGTACCCATAGAAAATGAGGGGTTTGGGTAACCTCATGGAGTGTTCCAATAAAAATGTGCCATGTTTTTTAAATTATGTCAATATTTGTGTCATATCTTTTATAATTATAGTATGGCCCAAATTCATATTCAGGGATATTTTATAAATCTATTTAAGTTATTTTCACAATACATTAACATAATAAAAACAATATTTGAACCAACATGATCCTTTAAGAAAAATAAAAAAAAACCTAGGGATTGTTTGGAAGTGTTTTGGTTCTTGAATTTTTTAAAACTGTTTTAGAAAATAAATTTAAGTTCAATTTAAAAAAAAAACATAAAAACTTGTTTGGCAATTTAACTTCAAAAATAGTTTTATAATTGTAAAAAATAAAAAACCTGTTTGGATAATTTTTTAAAAAAATAACTTTTAAAACTAATAAAACAAAAAACTGTTTGGCAAATTGCATTACTATAAATGATAAATTTTAACTATTATGTTTGATAGATAATATTTTTCATACATACTTAATAAATAAAGTTTTAATATAACTTCCTATTTTAAAAATAGTCTTAATACAACTTGGTGTTAATTTACATTTATAAATCCATTTTTTTACAGTCACATCCAATTGGCAATTTGGTCACGATGTCTTGCTATTTCCCTTGCAGCTTCATCAGTCCATCTTGTTGTGTTGTCCCTATGGGAATTCACATCTAAATTTACATTGTCATTTATAGCTTCAACGTCATACGGATCCTTATCCTCCCATTCTCTAAACAATCTGTCCCATATTCCCCACTTACGCACATAGTTATGAATTACACAACATGTTATGACAATAAGGCGTTGCCTAGAAGGCTTATATAGTGGCATTCCCGTAAAAATGGGAAACTTGCTTTCAAGTCTCTAAAACATAATAAAGCTTATGCTTGGCTCATTTAATAAATTCAAACTCAAACTCGATTCATGAGCTAAACTTATTGAATTGTTGACAAATTAAGATGAAAATATCTCATGAGTTTACTTAACTCACTTCCTCAAGCGCAATAAAACTTCCATATATATATATATTACACAGAACAACCCACATTTACATAGCATCTCAATAACACTGATATAAACTGTAACCCATGCTACCTAGATTATAACAAACTAAACAAGATCATATTCTATATCAATCCTAGAAACACAAAAACCCCCACACCTGTTGCATGTTTAGTGGACTACTTGCTGATCTGCCTTACGCCCAGGGGAATAGTCATTTATATTTTTATCTGGCCTCAAATTAGACAATAAGACGTCACGATTGGTCAAAACTACTTGGAAAAAATTATCCACTTCCTTTGCAAGAAGATCTAATCCTTGTGAAAGCTTCTTTGAAGCGCCGCCTAATTCCTCAATATTCTTTTGAATTGTGCATGAGATATAATTCCTTCACAAAGGCTTCAACTAATTCCAACTCAGTCAGCATAGAAAATTTCCCATTGGAAAATCTAACTCTGATCTCCTCATTGACAAGATTCTGCAAACCTCTAAAAGTTGAAGCCCAGGAACAAGAGACTACAAAGTGAGATATGCTTAAAGTATAAGGTTTAGGTAGGGAAGAATCACAAGAGATAATACTTGTGCACACAATTGGCAGATATCTAACAAAAAACCCATAAGCATAATAGAATTCAAAGTTGTGCATTGATACTCTACAGTGTCCCTGGGCCTTTTGAATCACTTGTTTCCAGGTAAAATTGAACAATGGAAGATACATATAAGGGACTGACTATTACCACTCCTGTATGGCTATTGCTACTCCCACTTGTATTAATTGTTCTTTGGTTTTACCAAATCCCTGCTCTATTTTAACTAAAAGCATATCTAACATAAGATAATTCATAATACTATTAAAAATTATTATTATAAATTTAATTAGAAATTAGTTTAACTACATAAAAGTATTTATTATCTATCTTATTTTTAATATGCATGTAATTACTAGATATTGTAAGTATTAATAATTTATTTTTTATAATGGTTTAATTCAAATATTAAATTGCTTTAAATTTTGTATACAAAAATATCTAAATAATATAATGTTAAATATTTTTAATAAAATAATAAATAAAAATAAGTAATAACAAAGACATGATAGTAAATTATGGTATATAATTACTTACATATTTTGTAACATCTAGCATTTATATAAATGAAAAACTACTAAATAAGTTAAACTAATTACTTATTTGCATAAAAAAAAGTTTAAAAGGGTTAATTTTTTTTCAATGTGTGAATAATATAAAGACTGTAGTATTTATTTTCTATTAGATAACATATGTATAATTTACATTTTTAAAATAAATTTCAAAACAAAAATTAACAAAAAAAAACTGGAGAAGGACATATGTGTGTGTGTGTGTGTGTGTGTGTGTGTCTTTAAGCCATTAAAAGTAAGTGATTATAAAAAAAATCTTAATATAATAAGTTTATTTAATATTTTTTAAATTATATAAAAATTGGATGTTAAAATTAAATAATAACATGTGCATTGTATAGATTTATTTAGTATTTATCTTTTTATTACTCATTATTCATTATTTTTCATTTTTCTAAAATAGAGGGTTGTGCTCATATTTATGGTGTAAATATATTTGTCATGCCATGGTAATAACATTTAGAACTAAACACTATAATCATTGCATATATTAGTTTTATTTGACTAAAATAAAAGAATGGTAATTTAGTGAAACTAGATAACAATTAATACAAATGGGAGTGACAATAGCCATTTAGGAGTGGCAATAGTCATTCCCTACATATGAAAGTCTAATAATACCAACAAAGGAAGTTCACATGAATACCCTCCATTAGCCACTCAAAACACAACATGTCCCCTTACCCTATTCTTTTTTACAAATAATATTAACCAGCAGAAGATAAATTAAATATAAAACTCCGATAATATCAACAAAGATAGGGTCATATAGATACCCTCCATCTTCCACCCCAAACAACACTCATTCCCTCCCTCCATCCAATTCTTTCAAAAATATATAATAATAATATTCCAGACTCATTATAGGGAAAGTTTTACAAGTGTCGCTCATAGAGCAACTTTTGGCCCACAATTTTTATAACCTTGATTATTAATTATTTTGTTATAAAAATTACCTTCATATCTATTTCATTAATACAATATAAATATTTCACATTAAATATTGGATTTCAAACCATTTCAATTCTTAATTTAAATTATATAACTGATAAAAAATATCAATCTAAATTATTTATCATTAAAATTGGATATTCATGTGATACATATCTTTTTTTTATTTTCTTTATAATATTTTTTATTTTTAAATTAAAAACGTGTTTTTCCATATTAATTACAAAATTTTAAATTTTGAATTCACCTTGATGTTTTGAATTTGGATTCAATATACTATTTAATTTCTATTCCACAACAAACTAGAATCTATTAAGATTAGTGCAAAAACAAAAATGGAAACAAAAACTATTCCTACCAAGAAAGGTTCGCTATAATCAAAGTATAAACCCCTTAAATTACTCTTAGAATCTGTAATATATTCATTGCTACAAAATATGGTCACTTATACCAATCGAAATAAAAACCTTTAACTTTTCTTAGAATCTGCAATATTAATTTGTTATTGTGATCTCTACTACCTAAAGTTTTAGTGTGAAATGTTAACATCTCATTTCATTTCTCTTCTATATTCCACAACCTTCTTTTCTCTTCCATTCTTCCTCTCATATGTTCATATTTTTCATTTTTCTTCTTTTATTATCTATTAGTTCTCTCAAAGTATATTAATTTACTTCATCTTTTAATTTTCTTCTTTGTGGTCTATATTAAGGAATAAGAATTTGTAGGTTAGAAAATTCAAATGTCTCACGATTCTTCTTTGAAGCTCTTTTCTTCTTTGTGGGATTTCTTCTTCTTTTTTTTTTGTACAATGATTTTTATGTTTGTTTAGTATTTTTTTTATTTGTATACATATTTTATACATTTGAATATTTCTTCAATGAAATAAAGATTTGATTAAAATTTTATAGTTTTTATCCTTTTTATTTTCATTGTTGATATCCAATTTATTTCTACCTTTCTTCTTTGTGATTTTTTTTCATTTTGTATAGACATTTTTATTTACTGTTTTACTTTGTGTATAATATTTTAATGTTCTTTTTCTTTGTTTTGTGCAGGACACAATCACTAGGCTGTAGGCTCAACCGCGTATTGTACGATTTTCAATCCTTTGTGGCAAAAGTAATTGTATTTTTCATAAATAATTTAATTTTATTGAATTTGAGATTAATTGTATTGTTGTATAAATGAGTATTAATGATTTTATAATTTTTTCTTTTTAGAATTTGAAGCCACAATTGAGATATAATCATTATTAATATATTATTTTATTTAAAAAAATATAATTATTGATAAATTGTTGATTTTATTTTCCAAATCCTCACCTAAATATTTAAGTGACAAATTTTATTTTCTAATTCATAAAAGCTAATATTACACATACACACACACACACAAAATAGAAACATAGCAAATATTAATAATAAATAATATTATTACCATTTTTTATAAACCTAATATTATAACCTTTAATTGATACTGATATCCATATCAATCAATAACATATACATACTAATAGTATTATTATCCTTTGCGTTACCATTTTTAAAAGTTTTATGTTTTTGAAATTTTTTTAATAAATCCATAAATACATCTAGGGAATCAAATTCTGCAAGAAATGAGGAATGTGAATGAGGTTTGGGATGAGAGGAAATTCTAAATGAGGACGGGGTTGGGAGAAAAGTTTCTAACTTTAAGTCTAGAATTTTTTTAAAATCATATATATATAATTTTTTGAAACTTAAATATTTCAGTTTATCAATTTCATAATATACACTTCTTTGATAATGATACTAATTATTTATATATATTTAAAAACTCAATTCCATAATTTTACTACTTCAATAATTGACATGACATAAATTAGGATTATATATATGACGTTTTACTAATTATAACATATTAATCTATAATATATAATTTATAATACTAATATTCTATATTCATTCTTGGGAAAGTTTTACAGGTGTCACTTATAGAGCAACTTATGGCCTATGATTTTTATAACCTTGATTATTAATTATTTCGTTATAAAAATTACCTTTATATCTATTTCATTAATACTATATAAATATTTAACATTAAATATTAGATTTCAAACCATTACAATTCTTTATTTAAATGGTACAATTGATCAAAATATGTCAATCTAAATTATTTAATATTAAAAATGGATATTCACGTGATATATATCTTTTTCTATTTTCTTTATAATATTTTTTAATTAAACACATATTTTCCATAATTAATTACAAGTTTTAAATTTTGAATTCATCTTGATATTTTAGATTTTTAACTACACTATTTAATTTTTGTTCCACAACAAACCAGAATCGAATTAGATTAATGCAAAAACAAAAACAAAAACAAAAACTATTACTACTAAGAAAGGTATGTTATAATCAAAGTATAAACCCCTTAAATTACTCCTAAAATCTGTAACATATTTATTGTTATAAAAGATGATCACTTATACTAATCAAAATAAAAACCCTTAACTTCTCTAAAAATCTGCAATATCACTTTGTTTCTAAGATATCTACTACCTAAAATTTTACTGTAAAATGCTAGCACATCATTTTGTTTCTCTTCTCTATTTCACAACTTTCTTTCCTTTCCCATTCTTCCTCTAATATTTTCATATTTTTCATTTCTCTTTGTTCATTATCTATTAGTTCTCTCAAAATACATTAATTTACTTCATCTTTTAATTTTTTTTCTTCGTGGTTTATTTTAAGGAATAATAATTTATAGGTTAATAAATTCAAATGTTCTACCATTCTTCTTTGAAGCTCCTTTCTTCTTTGAGGGATTTTTTTTTGTACAATCTTTTTTTTATGTTTGTTTAGTATTTTTAATTTGTATATATATTTTATACATTTAAATGTTTCCCTAATGAAATAAAGATTTGATTTTTTAAGTTATTTTAAAATAAACCAATTTATTTAAATCCTTTTCATTTTTGTTGTTTAATCCGATTTATTTCTACCTTTCTTCTTTCTGATCTCTCTTTTTTTTTTTTTTGGTTTTGTATAGAGATTTTTCTATGTGTATTTAGTCTTTTACTTTGTGTATATATCTTAATGGTCTTTTTCTATGTTTTGTGCATGAGATAACCATTAGACTATAGACTCAATCGCATATTGTTCAATCCTTTGTGGCAAAGGCAATTGTATTTTTCATAAATAATTTAATAAATATTTTACTAAACTTGAGATTAATTTTATTATTGTATAAATGAGTATTAATGATTTTATAATTTTCTCCTTTTAGAATTTGAAACCACAGTAAAGTAAAGAAGATGCTATTGAACTATCTCAATTGGTCATTTCACAAAACTTAAAGTAGTAAAGATTAAGGTTGTATTTGGTTTTACTTCTATTTTTACCTTTTATTTTATTTTTCTCATTTGTTTAGTAGAACATTTATGAGAGGGAAATTGTTGTTGTTGTGTTGAGAACAACACTTACCTAAGTCAGTTTAGTGCACAACCAAGCTAGCTAATGATTCCAATAGCAATATTAGATTAAATGCACAGGTTAATTTCTGTTAGAATTTGTTTACGTTGTTCTACCTTCTTCAATTTATGTTTTTCTTCATTATTTTGTAAGGCTTAAATATTGTTGAATTCAATATATACATAGCCATTGAATTATCATTTCAATTCCATTTACAAACGTTAATTATGGAGAATGAATAATATTTTGCAACAAAATTATATTTTTTATTTAAAATTTTCATTGGAACAGAATTAATTGTTAATTATCATTCTTTTTTATTTTGATATGAATAGAATATATATATATATATAAATATATATATATATATATATATATATATATATATATATATATATATATATATATATATATATATATTCTTTCAATATATGCATTTATTGTTCCCTTTTAATTTCTTTTCTCATGCTAAAATATTTAATTAATTGATAAAATTTAAAACATTATTTTGTATCTATATACAATCTATATTTATTTTTTTTTCCTTTTTTCAAGGTATAATCATTATTAATATATTATTTTATTTAGAAAAATATAATTTTGATAGATTGCTAATTTTATTTTCCAAATCCTTACTTAATTATTTAAGTGACAAATTTTATTTTCTAATTCATTAAAGCTAATATCACACACACATAAAAAATTAGAAACACATAAAAAATTAATAATAAATAATATCATCACCTTCTTTCTTATAAGCCTAATATAATAACATTTAATTGATATTGATATCCATATCAATCAATAACATATACCTACTAATAGTATTATTATCCTTTCTGTTATCATTTTAAAATTTTTTGTTGAAATTTTTATAATAAACCCATGAATATACATAGAATTTCAAATTTCTACAAAAAATGAGGACCCATGACGGGGATAAAAGAAAAATTCTAAACGAGGATAGGATTGAGAGAAAAATTTCTAACTTCTAATCTAAAGATTTTGAAAATCATATATATATATATATATGCCATATTTATTTTTTTTTTAAACTTTAACATTTCAATTTATCATTTCCACAATTGTTCCATATTTATTTTTTTCAAAAAATTTTAATTTTTTAAAATTAAAATATTTTTAAAAAATCAATTCCACAATTTATACTTCTTTAGTAATGATTCTAATTATTTATTAATTTTTAAATAATTACAATAATTTTTTAATTAAAAATAATTATGTACTTCATATACTACTTTAGTAACTGAGATGACATAAATTAGGATTATATATATATTTTTTACTAATTATAGCATATTAATCATAACATATATTTTAAAATTGATATTTTAATTCACTAAAAGGATCTACAAGGAGAGAATGTGTAATTGAAATCATATAAATTAAATTTATTCATTAATTTTTATTAATTAAATATTTTAATTTAATAAAAAGATATAGATAACTAGGGATGGCAAAAAAAATTTGAAAGTGAATACATATAAGGATCAGATTACCCGCAATATATAGAATGAGAATGAGATCAAACTTTACCTTCTTGGAGACGATTGACCATTTGTTAAACAGAATTGGGGGAGGGATAACACACCCTCATTTTTTCAATTATCTTTATTAGATTTATATTATGTATGCATTTTTAGTTTTAATTTGGATTATATCATATTAGTAGCATTTGTTATTGTAGATATTTATATTTTGAATTTCAAAATATTTTTAACTTTTCTCTTTTTGAAATTTTTAATAAACTCGTGAATACCTATAGGGATTTAAATTTCCATGGGGATGGAAAATGGGAACCCATGATGAGAATGAGGATGGAGATTGGAGGCAAAATTCCAAATGGGGACAGGGGACATGAGACATGTCCATTTTCTCATGGATATCCATTGTCATTCCAATAAATGACTTATGACATAGTAAAATTATCCACTTATTCTCTTTCACTATTCAACAATTTTAAGTTTTGAAATGTGCAAAATATTCATAAAACAGGCTTTTTATTATTAGTTATAGGTCATCTACCAAGATTTTTTAGCCTTATAAATATGATATTCGAAATAAGATATAAAATAGAATAATACATTTAAATTTTTTGCCATTCATTTAATTATTTAATTATTAACTTATTTTCAAAATAAATTTATATATTCAATTTTCTATAAGGTATATTTAAATAAATTATCATTTATTTTCTTAATGGTTAATAAACTATTTTTTATTACACCCTATGCAATGCACGGGTCAAACAACTAGTATGATAAAGATAAACAATTATCTCCCTTTCTATACTTATGATGTGAAAAAGGTATACAAGTTGATCACTCATGTATATAAGCTAGTTAATCTACTCTTTTCTGTAACTCAAGTCATTCAACAATTCAATTGAGTTCATTGTATTCTTCTCTGATATTTCTTCTCTTCTCTGTTTCTTCCTTTCAATTGTTACTAAGTGTTATTCTCTGATACTATACCAACCATTGAAATTAGAAAAAAGAACATCTCATCAATCTAAGACATGTTCCAATCACCACCAGAACCAATCACTACCACCACCACCACCACCACTCTGATCAACCAAATCGCAGAAACCCATAATTCAAAAAGCAAAGAAAACAACACCTAGAAGCTCAAGCAATATTCAATATACATCATTTACTTTTGCTACTTTCAACTCACAAAAAAACCCCTCACAAAAAAACCAAAACCCACAACTTTTATAGAGCAAAAGAGAGAAGCAGAGAAAGAGAAAGAAAGAGGGAGGGACTCACAGTGGTGGAGGACACGGAGGACGGTGGATATGGGTCATGGAGCTGCAGATGACAGTGGATGTGGGTGGAGGAGCCGCGGGTCATAGCGGATCTGGGGCTTGGGGTCACCGAGCATGGTAGATCGCGGGCTGGGTGGCGGGATCTTGGGTCGCGGAGGAGCTTGGTGGCAGAGGAGCTTGTCGCGGAAGCTTGGTCATCGATGAGCTTCGTCACAGAGGAGCTTGGTTCGCAGCAGAGCTTCACATGAAGGAGCTTGGTTTGCAGCGGAGCTTCTCACGGAGGACCTTGGTTCGCGAAGGAGCTTCACAGAGGAGCTTTGTGGAGGGGCTTGGATGGGTTATGGAGGAGGCTGTGGGCTGGTTCATGCCTCTCGCCAGCAGATATGCGGCCTGTCGACGGTGGATCTGGGGGTGGCCATGGTGCTGGGGAAGGAGCTCTATAGTGATGATGGAGTTGTGGATGGTGAGACAAAATAAAATGAGAGAAACTCTCCCACAAGAGTCGAAGCAAAGGAAAGAATAGAAGTTCACCATAATTACAAAATTGTCACCGTGTTTTCATCCCTCTCCAAAACAATAAAACAACAAAACATGTTAAAATTGTTTTTGTGTTTCACTTTTTAAAATGCAAATGTTGTTTTTCAACTTATAAAACCAAGTTTTATAAATCATACAATTTCTTTTGATTTTTTATTTTTAAAACTCACAAACTAATTTAAAAAAAAGCAACCAAACAGCCAGCTAGCTTTTTTATTCGTTGAATAACAAAAACTTGACTATTCATCTTCACCCCCTTTGTTCTTTCCCTTGTGCACATTCTGCTTGCTCCTCAAGCTAAGAGGACCAAAAGAGAACCCCCAACATCACAGACACACACACTTTTTAAAACTCAAAAATTGATTTAAAAAACAGCAACCAAACAGCCTGCTAGCTTTCTTGTTCATTGAATAACAAGAACCCTGACTATTCATCTTCAAGCCAAGAGGACCAAAAGAGAACCCCCCCAACATCACACACACACACACACACAAAAACAAAACCTATGACCCAAAAAGTAAAATCAATAAAAGAAAAAGATAAATAGATGAAATTTAGAATTAGAAGAGAACGAGAATGGAGGCACATCAAACACAAATTCAGGGATTAATATATCAAAATTTGGGGGCCCTGTGGTTGTTGGGAGGGGCGACGCTCAAGGTACAGGGACAGGATGGAACGGCCAAGCCCCACGGGTGACTCCGCAGCAAGCACGCGACGATAGCAGTGAGGGTGGAGCGGAGGCGTTGATGGCGAGTCGTTGCGCATTGCGGCTATGGTTTATCATTTGGCGACGTAGCTTGTAGGTCGATGTGTGGCGAAGTGGTGCAATGAAAGTGGAGCAAGACGTTATGCTAGAGATGGAGTTGCAGGTGGCGATTAACGCTTCGAGGAGGTGACGTGAAGAATAGTCGGGGTTCTTCAGTTTGATTTTGTTGAAAGATTTTCTTTACTGTAGCGTTTTTTTTTTTTTTGGTTAAGGTATAAATTGTTTTCTGAAATGAGAATGAACCAAGGGAAGTCAGGATTGTTGGTTGGAAGTGTGATTGGGAGGAGGAAGGTGAAGGATTGAAGATGAACAGTTGGGTTCTTAAATTTGATTTTGTTAAAGTTTTGTTTTACTTTCGCTAATTTTTTTAAAAATTTTGTTAATGTATAAAATATAAATTATTTTTTGGAATGAGAATAACTTAAATAAATTTTGTAAAAATGTCCCTGTATATAAATTTGGGCCCCACTATATTTTTAAACAATGACGTATAAACATCCATGTGGCATCATTCCAAAAACATGGCATATTTTTATTGGAACACTATAATTAATTATATACTGATTAACAAATATGTTGATTAATAATAATATGGGGTTATTTGATTAAAATTTAATTTCTATGCATTGGTAGTATAAAATTCTTTTATATTATCATTTAATTAAATTACTCTATTTACATGAGTTTTTAAGTAATGAGTATGAAATTTAATTAACTATTTTTATTAATGTGGTAATACATAATTGAATGTCTATATAAAGAAGTTTTACACTATCAATATATAAAAATTAAACTCATTTGATCAATAAATATGTGGATAAATAATAATAAGGAGTACAATATTTGATAAAAAAATAATATTCGGTACAATAACGGCATTGAGTTTTCAGCAAAAGGAACAAGGAAAGTATTTTACACATTATTATTAATCAACAATAGCATTTTGTTCCCCTTTTACACACACCAGGAATGGGGATGGGGATGGGCTGTCACACTCCTCAGAGTCAAACACGGGACTCCCCTATATATGCGCATCTACATAGGCTGGCTGCAGCACTAATCAACGATAGTATTTAACTACCATAAAGAGAAATAGTAGTTAATTAATAACGAGTCAATGACTTGTTGGCTTATTGCATCCAATTTGAATGTACAGGATTTATGCAAGTATGTCTGTGTACTAAGGATGGCTGATGGAATCTTTGAAAGATGGTGGAAAGTGTAGTGAATTGTTAGCTGTGGGGTTTTGAGTTCTAGCTATGTCTCTTCATATTTTGTTGCATTTGTGGATTAATATCTACAGAATAGTTGCATTTCTTGTGCTTTTAAGTAAAATTGGAAAATCTTGTTTGTTGGCTTCTGTAGTCGGTCACAAAAGGTGGTATGTTTTGGACCTGATGCACCATCCTTATTGTGAGAAATTTTTACATACATTCGGAATGCCATCTGGTTATGTATTGTGGTCATTCATAAAGTGATATTTCAATTAGAATCCATTTTAACTTTTATCTTTAGTTGAAATGTTACTTACCCGTCGACCATGGATGAGACTGATGGTGGCAGATGACTATGCTTCGTGATGGTGTGTAGGTGACAACCTCAGTGGTGATGGTGGCGCGTTGTGGGATGCTAATGCAGGGTGGTTCAAGGGTGAAGATATTGGGTGGGGCACTACAGTTTGTGGTGGTGCTAATTGCTATAGTGGTGGACGGTGTATCAATAGCGGGATGTGAGATATTATGAGGAAGGAGATTGGATTTAAGGATTTGTGTGTACAATTAAAAAATTTAAACAATATTCGGCAAGATAGTAAAATAAATTTGGGTTTGGGGCTTAAATAAAGTTTGACCAGCAAGTGTTAAAGATGCTATTAAAATCAACACGTTTCATTATTGTCACGATCCAACTTATGTCATGACCGGCGCACAGGGATCACCTTTCCTAGCAAGCCTTAAAACACCAAATTTTCTAGAAAAACGGGCAGAGTTTCCTTTGTTTTTTAGGCATTCCCCAAATAAAAAAAATATAACCTGCAACATGTTCAATTAAAATTCCAGCAAATGGGTATCAAGCATTCTCAGAATGCGCCCGTACGTCCAACGTATATTAATATTTCAACATAGTCCAGCCATAAACTAAATTAAGTTTATAAACCTTTTCATTACATAATTTACATAGCTAAGTAACAAAATTTCAATATAGACATAACGTGGATCCAAGGACCCTGCCTGTGATATATGGAGCAACTAAAAACTAACAGGCTAAACAAAATATGAGAGACAACAAAAATGGCTTTTACAAAAAAGCTCACCAACTTTGAAGTTACTAAAGTTGTGTTGGAGGAACACCAGATCTAGCACCAGCACTTGTATCTGAAAAAAAGAAATGGAAAGACAACGGGGTGAGTTTTGCAACTCAGTGAAAGATAGGATATCCATAGTTTACTAAATGCAATCATAAATCAAGATAAATATGATAACGTATATATAAACTCATGTGAATATGTTGCCAGTCATGATTCCATATTTTTCAAACATTTCTCTATAAAATCACATAAATCACAAAACATAATAGGGAGTTATCCGAAGTAGAATAATAACAAGTCCAGACATGACCCGAAGTCATGTGCGGGTTAGCACCGCGCCTGCTAATTGGAGTTGGCCCATAGCCATACAAGTCCAGACATGACAAAAGTCATGTGCGGGTTAGTACCTCGCCTGTTAACTAGAGTTGGCTTATAGCCAAATACAAGTCTAGACATAGCTACAGTTATGTGCGGGTTAGCACCTCACCTACTAACTGGAGTTCCATGGTGCACCAAGGCTAACGTCCCTACCGTTAGCTACATATTCTACCTTCGTTCACTCCCAAAACATTTTCAATCAATTTCAATCTTATAGTTTCATAATCTCTGTTCAATATCATAATTATTGACTTAACAATTCTCACAAATATATTTATTCATATTTCCAACGCAACTCCAAATTCAGGATATTCTTACAATATAAAATTCATTCTCAAGTTATAAGACATATAAGATAAAGTCAAATTTGATATTTTATATAAGATGTTCTAAAATTCAATATTCGTTACAGTTTCACTAAATATATTTAAATAAACATGACAGCCAAATTCTAGTCTCCAATTGAAATTTTCTCATTTCAAACATAAAGCACACTTTTTGATAATTAAAATATTTTCTCATATATCAACATACTTTAAACTTCTCATATAATTCTAAATTTATAATCAATATTTATGATGTATAAAGTAACCTATATATACACTATCCACTCACAAATATTGGTTCAAAGAACTGAAAAACAACTCCTTTGAGGCCACCAACTCAAATGTTGACGTCCGATTGCTCTACCGCTCTAGGTACAAGACAATGAGCTAACTATGCTACCAATTAACATCAATTAGCCCCAATTTACCAAAAATCCCAAATTCAAGGGTTTAATAACCCTAACAATATCTCTAAAAATTTAGAAACTTCAACAATTAAAATAGAGAAGTTTAGAAGCATATGTACCACTTGGAGAGTAAAATTGATGAAGAAAATCACTCCCAAAGCTTCTAAAATATTCAACTCTCTAGTGGGCTTTAGAGAGAGAAAGTGGATTAGAGGAGAGGGAGAGAGAGAGAGGGGCGGTTGTGGGGATGAGAAGGAAGAGGAGATGATGATGATGGAGGAGGTGGTGATGTTTCTTGAAGAACAAAGCAAAGGAGATGAAGAAAATGAGAGAAAATGAGAGGGAAGGAAAGAAGACGTGAAGAACAAGAAGAGAGGGAGAGTTCAGGAGCAAGCTTCTATGAGGGGAAGGGGAGGAACAGAAATAAAAAGAAAAGGGCGAGCTCTATGGTGATTTGTATCACTTAAGGTGCACCATGCACCTCACCTTTTTTTTTCTTTGTTTTGGTCGGTTACGACAATTATAGTAGTGGTACCCTCAAATCTCCTTAAGAGCCAGAGTAAGCACATATAATTATTTATAATAAAGTATAAAGACAAAAAAGTTATTTAGATACAATCATATTTTCTTTCCTTTCATTTTTTCTACCAAACCATACAACAAGAGAGAGAGCTCATTTTTTCTTTATTTTCTTTTCTCTCATTTTCTTTTATCTTATTTTTTCTTCTAATCCAAACACAACATTAGTGAATGGACATAGAGTATATACATGTGATGCTTTATGTGCATACACTATAATATTTTCTCATTGATCCCCATGTGCGTGCACTATAATATTTTCTCATCGATTACTTAGTTATATTGGTGGACCTTATGTACTTATAATGATAATTGAGAATTATCAAGGAGCTCAAAAAACTACTTAGAATAAAAGTCAACGTTTAGATAGGCTTATTTTTGTGTTTAAAGCAATTTATAATTAAAAGCTCTCCAAGTCACTTTTTCTAAAATAAAATTATATTCCAAAAATAATCTGTTTTCAAACATGTACGTCGTAAATATTAGAGGGGGGGGGGGGGAGTCAGTATCAGACGAATTCCTTTCTGCATTTTTTGCCATTTGCATAATCCTTTTCCACATCAAAATCTTCATAAATTTGGTCATATATTACTGATTCAAAGTAAAAGAAATAAGCTACAGGAGCTCTTGGCTGTTGTAGCAGGAAAGAGAATTGACCTGAAAGAGTCTCATAACTTCTAAGAGGGTTCAAACCACTAAAAGGAGATAATAGTTGAAGATCAAGCGATATCAATATGTGTGAGTCAAAAGATTTAATGATGTAAATTAAAGACTGGAAAATTTAAGATGGTCCTAGAGTGCTGCTGAGCCAACCTTTGAGGCCAACTTACTGCATTCTTTTATCTTTTAATCAGAGCATTTCTGCACAGCATTATTATACAACAACTTCTGCAGCATGGCCGTAGTATTTGACAAAACTTATGGTTCGTTGACTAAATTTAAATATGATTAAAGATAGTCAAAATGTCAAATGAAACGAATGAATCAAATCGGTGTAAATGTACTGTTCCAAGTTCCAAGTTCCAAATAAAGCAAAATTTAGTCCAATATTGCCTCTAATTACTTCATATACAAAACAAATTAAGGGAAGTGTACCTTATACTGCTTCATGCATTGAAAATTTGAAGTATATGTTTAGCCCACTCATTGACATTCATCTGGCTTCTAATAAAGTCATGGATGTTTCATTGGATGACTCAGATTGCTTTTGATTTGCTGGAGAATTTGCTTGCAGTGTAATGTCAGCTAAAGAAAAAACCAGGTTGTTTAGGCTCAGGAATTTCTATCTCACTTCCCAACATTAGAACAACATTAGCCATGTTTGGCCTATCCTCTAGATGTTGTTGCACACACAAAAGACTAACATGGATGCAGCGCAAAACTTCTGACACAATCCATGATTCTTGTATGTTTTCATCAGTCAACTCTAAGGCCCTTCATTCCTTCCCCAATATCCAGGCCTGGAAACAATAAAAATTTTGATTATCATTTTTCAGAGAGATATGAATTAAAAGTATGTTTATCACACACTTACATGACCAATAAGGTTGTGGTTATTGTCTAAATGATAAGAGCCTCTGCTTTTCTTCCCATATATAACCTCTAGTGCCAAAATAACAAAGCTAAATACTTCTGATTTAACTGAGAATAGCCCTTTAGCAATGTATTCTAGTGCCATGTAGCGACTGCAAGACACAATTGTGAACAAACAAGTTATAATTAAAAAGAAGATTTTGGACTTCACAACTTCTAAGTGAACACTTACTATGTCCCTATTACTCTATTTGTGTTTCCTTCAGTTTGCTCTCCTCCAAAAGTTCTAGTTATCCCAAAATCTGATATTTTTGGATTCAACTTATCATCAAGTAAGACATTACTTGCTTTGATATCTCTATGAATAATTCTTAGTCTGGAATCTTGATGAAGATACATAAGTCCCCGAGCAATTCCAGAAATAATGTGGAACCGTGTAGGCCATTCTAACAACTTTCCTTTACTATGATCTGTGTATGAATTGCCATCAAAAGTAAATCAAATGCCCTATACCAATTCCTCAACTTCAGTAAGGTGTCATAAGCTTCTTAGTGGCATTAAAATCAATATTTAGTCGATCATAATTTAAGGTTTCCTTGATTCATACAAAAAATGAAGGTGTCCAAATTGCTATTTGGCATGTATTCATAAATCAGCATTTGTTCCTGTTCCTCAATGCAACAGCCAAGAAGTTTTATGAGGTTCCGGTGCTGAAGCTTTGCAATAACTTTTACCTCATTCTTGAACTCTACCATTCACTGCCCTGAGCTACTTGAAAGCCTCTTCACAACAATATCTTTTCCGTTTGGTAATTTGCCCTGCACAGTCAAATTTGTGAGGATATTGAGATACTCATCAAAAGAGTGTCACTTCAATTGCTTTCATCATTGTTCAAATATAAAATTACTACCTTGTATACAGGACCAAGTCCACCTTCTCCTATTTTGTTCTCCTCTGAAAAGTTACTTGTGGCACTGGCTAATGTTGACAAGCTAAACAATGGGAGACCAAGATCGTCATCATGCTCTCCATTATCTTGAACTCCCCTTTTCAGTTTCTCTGCATAATTGGAATCAAAGCTTTTACTTTGTTTTTATTTTCTTTTTAAAGATTCAATTGACCAATATTATATGTTGAAAAATATAGACTATCAAGTCAACAAGATTTAGATTACAGTTTATAAAACCATGGGGTCTAAATGATTCAGCTGTTAGATTTCTTAATTGTCATTAAATGATATATGGCTGTCTGGTTATGTTTTATAGTACAAAGCCTTATAATACACAACAATTGTTATCCAACTAAGATTCGCAAGTAGGTTGTAATTACAAAATATAAGTCAACACAATAATATAAAGATATGCCTGTATAAATTCCTACTACTTTACTACTTTTATTACTTACATTTTATAAATGATGCTTCAATTCTAGCTACTAGATGAAGCAATGTGTACATCTTGTTTTGTTTAACCCACTCACTGAGTTTCTTTATTTAATCTATACCAGGTTTAGGAGTCTTTTTCTTTTTAACCAAGGAAATTCCCTACAGGCTGCAGCTAGAAAAAACAAGCATGCCTCATTCAAATCTTCTTACATCAAATGACAACAATCAACAAGAAGGTTTGAAATTTTATGATATTTTATATTTTTATTAAAGTGCAGAAAATTAACTGTGTCACTTTTAAAGGTTAAAATTCATATTTACATTCACGAATGTGGTTGATATGATGCTAAAGTTTGCGTATGCTGAATTGTTTGAACACTTCATGTATACATTAACCGAATTGTTCAATATTTGTGAATGGAACATAAAACACTCGGGTCATTCATTTCATTGAAAATGGGACTGAGTTATTTACCAGCCATGTTTCTGTGGATTTTGAAGATAATACAGCAGCTGACTAAAAGTATCCCTGCAATCCCAGCAACGGTGGAAGCAACTATTGTTGTCAACTTCTTTCTATGCTCATATTCTACCTCTTCTAAGTTGAAATCAATTAAACAAAGACATATAGACTTAATTCACTGATAAAGAAAGAGGGAACTTGATTTTTTCAAGAAATAAGAATGGATTATTGAACATAAGAGTCACCAAGGACAAATACTATGCTTGTTTAAGTTCTTAAAAAATGGTATGGATAAAAAAAAAATGGGGAAGAGAATGAAAATGGAGTGGGACAAAAATGTGTTCATTTGACATATTGTTGCTTGGTACATGGTAGAAAATCACTTTTCATGCTATAGTAGTGAGTGAAATTTGTGGAGTGGATCATGAATGAGCTGCACTCCACCTTCATTCATACCACAGTTAATGTTGCACCAAGCAAATGTGAAAGTGAATTTTGTTGCAATTTGTTTAATCTCATTTTCCACTTAGTTATAACTACCCAAATATAGCAGAGGAGGGAAAGGATGAGTCTCTACCTAATTCTGAAGCAGCCATGCGAACGTATAGGTACTGCTCATCAGAATCCATCTGTCTGATATCAATTAGATCACCAAACCACATGACACAGCCACTCCCTTTTCCACTGATATCTGAGTTTGTATAAGCCATACAAGAACAATTATTCAAGCACTTGGCTCTGCATTCTTCAAGACCAAGTGTCTTATCCAACCAAGTATGTGTAGTATCTGGCAATTTCAATCCCACCATTTTCACAAACCCATCCGAGAGCTTGTCCTTGCAACTTAACAGTTTATTCCGGACACATCCTTGAGACCATCCCAAAGAGTTCCATTCCTGTGGTGACTTGGGTCTAAATCCATTCAAGCATTGGCAAATTGGTGTCTCAGTAATGACACAATTCCCAATGGCTCCACAAAGGCCGTAATTATCACAATAGTCTACTGGCTTTGATGAATAAACCCTCCAACTCTTCTCACTTTTAACCCACACATAACGATAAAGGGTATAATCAGTTTGGTTCATCACTAACCTTGAGATAACCGACTTATTGGTGAGGTAGTATGTGTAGTAGAACTCATTCTCATTTTGGAAAAACTTGAAACCATAGACAGAATTGGATTTCATTTGTGGGGTTCCACTTGATCTCAGGCCATTAAATGGTCCAAACCTGCAGAACTTTTTTTCTCCCTTCATCAAATATAAATCAGGATAGCTACTGAGTGCAGTAACACAAGAGGAGTCTCCTGGTGCAGGATCACTGGTGCTCTTCCAAGCTGTTAGAGTCCAATTCAGGCCTTTTACAAGGTTCCATCCAAGTTTCATCCCTGGCAATAATGTATCAGATGGATAATCAAAGCTTTGCCATAAGTAGTCCTCTTGATTTTCTTCTCTCTCATCCCATACCACAAGATTTCCAGAATCCAAGAGTTTAGCAGCAGGATTCTGTGGTTGTTTGTGAGAGAGAACTGTGCTATACCAAACCATGGTGCCATTCTGGCTTAGCACAAGATTGCCAGTGCTGTTCACTGTTAAGGTGCCAGTTGTGTCATTGATTGGGTTGAGGCGGTTTGCTACCCAAACAACTGTCTTACCTGGGATGTTCTTGTACCAAATTCCCAAGTAACGCTTGTTGGAATTCAAAGGGCTGAAGAAACCAAGCTCAAAGGTTCCACCTGGGGAAACTAATGTCATGCCATCACTTATGGACTTAGAATGAGCAATGGAATCAAGTGCCATGGAAACTTTGAGAGCAAAAGGGACAAGTGTAAAAGCAATGATGATGATCACAAATGGAAGAGAATCCATTGAATATTGTAAAGGGGAGGAGCTTTTGCATCACCTATATTGGATTCTTTTGGCTGTGTGGATCATAGGATTATGCTGAAAGTAACATTCAGATGTATCTCATGAAGAGGCTTCTGCTTCAATGGAAGAAGGAAAACGTATTTGGCTCTCAAAAAAACTTTCCGTGGTGGCAATGGAAAATTTAAAACGTGCTGAAGTTTTAAGCGGTGTGTGAATGCTGATTTGAGAAATTATTACATATTGTCTATGAGTTTTGAACTTGGACCTCATTTATGTTTACTTTGAAAGCGAATTTCGGTAGAAGTACAAGGGGCTTGGTAAGGATTGGAAAAAAGAAAACTTACCATATTTGGGTAAAGATAAAAATGATCTACCAAAAAAAAAAAAAAGATAAAAATTATGTGAAAATTTTTATGAATATATGTAATTTTATATATGAAGTTTATTTATAAAAATATTTTATTTTATTTTTATCCTTTAATTAAACACATTCAAAAATATTAAATTTTTTATATTTTTAATATTTATTATATATGTTGCAAAGAAGTTATTACTTAATTCATACAATATTTTAAGAACCTTTATTTGGAATTTTTTAAAATTAAAGTAATTATATATTATTCTATAAATATTTTATATCTTTTTATGTATTAAATAGAGTAAAAAAAGTACATATAATTTCTGTCTTAAAATTTTAAAAATTCATAAAAACTTGTTTGATTTAATATATAATAAGAGAATTATAATATTTTTCTTAAAAAGTATTATTTATACTAATATTATATAAAATATTATAATAACTTATTATATGAAATATTATATCAACTTACACCAAATAAAATATAAATTCTATTTAAATAAACATCATATTCCATTCAATAATGTTGATTGCTCAATGAAACCAACGCATATAGATCCCTCCATGTACTAAAGCATCTCTTGCTGATAAAATGATACTGTTGAAGATAAGTTCATATTCAAGTTTTTCGCCTACTTTCTGACAAATGTTTGGGTGCATTCACAAATCGTAATCACAAATGGTCAAAAGCATTTAAATGTCGATGACAGAAGCCTATAGATATTTTTCTAGTTCAACATGATTGGTAGTATGGTCTTATTTCTCACGCTATTTTATAAATTCTTTATGGAGTTTACTTCTTCTAAATTTGTATTTTATAGACTCCTTTGGCCATCAGGTACATTCTCTTCTCAAATTTTCTTAGGTTTTGTTTGTGAGATGGAATTAAGAGCGAAAGGGAAGAAAGGGGAAGGCTTTGGATGATCAGATTATGTTTGTGAGTTTTCTTAATTGAGAGGGGAGGAGTTTGAAGAATTTTTAAAACTCTCCCAAATCCCTCATTCACCCCTATTTTCAGTTCCCCCATTTTGGGGGGTTTTTAATTGGATATGAATATAATGTACCATTTTGCCCGAAAACTTCAAACTTAACCCATCATTTACGTCACACAACTCCTCTCTCTCTGGAAAGCTCATTTGCAATTTTCCAACCCTAACCCCAAGCCCTCAGATGAAATTTGCAAGCTGGAAGCACTCCAATGTCAAGGAACCCTAAATCCCAATTCTCCAGACTCCCTAGTCAAGGTTGATTCACGGATCTTCCACCATCGATTCTGGAGTTTTGCACACTTTGTTGCCTCCTAAACATTGTTAGAGGTTTGATTTTTATCATTCTCTTCTATTTTGGCTTTTTGATCTTTTTCTCATTTGAGTTTTTCATCATGATTTTTGACTGATTCAGGAAGAACACCACCAGATTCATCGATTTTATTTCATTCTTTGTTGGAAGCTTCAATTCTCTCTCCATTGATCGCATTCCTTTGTTGTATGCTTCGATTCTCTCTCCTTCTCACTCTCTGTCTCTGTTTCTATATTTATCATTTTCTGATAGTGACATACACAAGGTAGAGATCAGTGGTTTATTTTATTGCAGACAACACATCTTTTGAAGAGTACTGTTGGTTTATGGGGGAGTTACGATAAAATATTAATAAATCCAAGGTAGCTTTTGTGAGATATAACGATTCAGGGTATAAGGAATGATCCTATCTTGAAAGCCTTGCCAAGTGGACAGAACCATCATTGTCAGGGAATGGATTTCTTATCTCCGTTGGCCTAAACTTCAACTTTACAAAACTAGCCATTAAGTCTTGGTGTAATGACTCATGTTCACTTTGCTGTGTTATCCTCTCTTGAATTTCAAAACACATTGGCAATTAGCAATGAATATATATCTTAAGTATACCAAAAAACAGAATTCTGCTATGTGCGTAAGATTCAACATATTCATTGTGTATGTGTGTATCAACCCATGCATAATGAATTTACCATGTTTGCATCTAGATCTTTCGAAATATTTTCAGTTTCCAAAATCTGCCAAAACTATAGCTTTTCATGCATAGGATTAAACTGATGGATGTTTCTGGGTTTCACATTCAGTCCTTGGTGGGCAGAACTACTCATATGGTACAAACCATTTTTTTTCCTCATGTAATTACATATGCAAGCCTCCTCACATAGTAGAAATTTTCCTCCCTTTTGAAAATTATATAGCATATTATGCATAATGTATATGTAATGTAAGTACGTGTGTATGAATGTATTTAGAACCATCACCTGAAATTTTCTTGTTCTGCCCGAAATTCAGTCCATTCTGTGCTTGCTGATGCATGGATGACCAAATTATTATTAATTTTTTTTCTCTTTTGGAATTTTTTGGGTTTTTTGTTGTTTCAATTATACTCTTCACCTTGATTTGTAGTGACTTGATAGTTGATGAGTCTGCAAATGATAATAATGTTACAGTTGGAGGAATTTCTAAGTAATGCCAAACATGTGTCCATATTTCTATCTATATATATTATATATAAGCTTCCCCATATTTCTATCTAAGATACTCAATGACAGTTTTTCCCAAAAAGAATTGTCACTAAACTATATTCAGGTGCAGAAACACTTGGCCCTTTTGTTTTAATTAATTTGAATGGATGGAATTACATTAAGTACTCAAGAGTTGTAAAATACTTTTATTGTCCCATTTTGCAGGGGTCAAATATTGTGTGCGGTCACATCATTCTATCAATTGTTGTCATCCCCTCTTCCCAATTAGGTGAGTTTGCTATAAAATATTTAGTTTTACTGTACTTGATTAGTTTGAGTATCTTGATAGGCCTTGGCTTAGCTTGGCATGATTGTATATCCAATATTTGATTGTGGTTGCAGCTTGTATGTGATAATTTATTGACTATAGAAATTTGTTTTTTGATAATTTATAGATGGATGATCAAGGAGAAAACATAAATCTCACAACCAGGGGCCCAAAGGTAAAAGGCCTAGAACGCCTAGGGATGAAACTGAAGCTGAAGGGATAAAGATGGTTCTTCAAGATCTTGTTGGAGCTTTTAGGGAGAGCACTGCTGCATATGAAAGAGCTAAGCAGAAGGCTCTAATTCCAGAAAGTGAAGTCTGGAAGATGCTTGAAGATTTGCAAATTGAGGACCACCTGATCAACCAAGTATACATGTATCTTCTTGGTCATCCCGAGTGCATTAGAGGAGTACTCGGTTATCCTCAGGACAAACATAAGAGGTTGTTATTTGAGATGGTGTTTAGTCCTGGTGGTCCTTCTTGATGTAACTTTTAAATGGGTTCTGAACCAATTGTTAGACTATTTAGTATTTAGGTTGATTTAATACTTGATATTGTTGGACTATTTGAGTTTCAATTAATGGTTCTTTTTCCTTATTTATTGTTGTGAAAAAATTGCTAAAGTGTTGGATCGATAGTATTTATTATTTTTTTCCTTTTTGCAAGATGCAATTGTATAGTTATATTTTTTTTTGTCATTTGTTATCATTTTTTTTAAATATAAATTTTTTGCATGGTATTATTATTTCTTTAATAAATATGAACTTTTTTAAAAAATTATTAAAAAACTTTTTTGATAGAATTTTTAAAAATATTGATGAGAAAAGTCAATTTTAAAGATAAAAAGTAAAAATATTTTTTAAAATGATTTATTGTGTAGAGTAGAAAATTTGAGGGAGAGGAAGTTTTTCAATTTTTTTTCTAAAATAATTAAATATATTATTAAGGGATAAAAGTGTAAAAAAAATTATACATTTTTTACTTCTTTTTTTTTTTTATCAGTAGGAATGTTTCTAACAAAAAAATTAATTCTATAAAAATAAAATAATTAAATATTGTAAGGAAGGGTAAAATTGTAAAACTAGATAAAAAAATCTCCCAATTCCCTTCCCTCTATATATCTTACACTCCCAAACAAATGGAGGATCATTCCTCAAAACTCCTTCCTTCCCTCACCTTTCCTTCCTCTCCAATGTCTCTCCTTCCCTTCCCCTCCAAACTTCCAAACAAAGCCTAAAGAAAACGACATCACTTGAATGAATGAACAATTATGTTAATAATTGAGATCTCATCTGAATTTAAAAAAAACTTAAATTACATTCACCTCCCATAAAGTTTATAAAAATATAATTTACACTTTTGCTAGTTATCCAGCTTAAATTTACACATTTTCTGTTTGTCAAATTTTAAATATTTATATTACAGTTATTCTCCTCATTCACAGAATACCATTATTAAACTTAATAAAATAATATTTTTTGTGATATTAACTATTTTTAATTAATAAAATTATAAAAATACCCTTAAACTTAACAGAGCAGGCAGGTACATGTATTTTTATAATTTTATTAATTAAAAAAGTTAGTATCACAAAAATATCATTATATTAAGTTTATTAACGGTGTTCTATAAATAAAAAGTGTGACTATAATATAAATACCCAAAATTTGACAAGTAAAAAAAGTATAAGTGTAAGCTGGATAACTAGATAAGATGTGAGTTATATTTTCACAAGTCTAAGTAGAGTTGAGAGTAATTTATCTATTAAAAAATTATTTCTAGTTCGGTACTCGTGGCCCATGAGTTGTAATAAGGCAGCTTCTCTGTTAATTGTCCAGCTATCAGTAAAAAACAAGCTCATGTCATGTGAAAGAGAAAATTGCTACGAGATTATATCCGTAGCTTTAAGCTCCTTTTTCTCCCTCTTCACAAGCTTACGGCCATTTATTTTTATTATTATATAGCATTTGAGATGCCAAATAGGAAAAATGATTTTATCATGGAGATTAGATGATTGATTAACAATAATATGAGATTTGAGAAAAAATTATATTCACTATAGTGTCTTAAATCTCACATTATACGGGATTATGCATAACAAAACACATTACCTGTCATTTTTGCACTATGCATAACAAAAAATTGTTTGAATATTATTTTATTATTTTTTAAACCTCACACCATATGAGATTAATTACGGTTTTTTATATTTCTTTTTTAAAATCTTGCACTATACGAGCTTTTTTTAAAAAAAAAACTTAAAAAATTATTTTGCTCAATTTCCCGCACTATCCGAGATTTGTAACCCACATTTCTGTATTTATGTTTTCATTTCCATATTATTACACAGTTAATACTCAAAATCTATATTTAAAAAACTGACCCGCCAAATTACCATTGTTTTTGTACAATTTTTCTGATACTGTTTTTATATAATAATCACCAATTGCGACCTTACATAAAATAAAAAATAAAAAATTGATGTACACAAAACTTCCCAATGGCTGTAATTTAAAAAAAAAAAAAAGACTTTCCAATGGCAATTTCATTAAAATAATAGGCTCCTTCACCTGTATAAATTCTTCTTTTGTTTGTCGTTCTTTTTCACCCGAGATATATGTTGTTTGTAAACAGTTATATGTATATTGTTATGAGAGAAAGTGTAAAAACAGAAAAAAGTGTGTCTTCATACATAAAGAGAGAAAAATGAACATTATTGCAAACAAAATAGTTTATTTTAAAGGTGATGTCCATATAAAAACAAGTGAGACTGTGACATTCATATGTGAAAGACTAACATTTTTTTTTTAATTTCCTATACTTTGTTATTTGCAGAGCTGCAGAATGAACTCCGTCGGTCCATGAATGTTGGCAATCCAAAGAAAATGGCAACAATAAGATATATATGTCCATTCTTGATTTTTGGCAGCTTTAAACAATTTCAATCAATTCCATAAGTGACGACATCGACAACATTCAACAAACAAAAATGTTTATAATACATGAGCGGCATTAGCTAGATGTTCCTCCCATTATCTGATATATCGATTTTGAAGAAGTCACTATTCTTTCTTGGAACACAAGATCTAAATCAAGCACATTTGCAGAAAGAAACACGGAATGGGAAGAAAGTGATGAAGAGGGTTATGTATGGAAGTGGCGATGATAATGTTGATGATTATGTGGATGATAAGGGCATGTCATATGAATTGGCTAGGCAGCATCTTAATGAGGAGCCACTTTCATACACCTAAGTTTTCGTAGTATGGAAATATGGGTATGTAGCACTACATCTTAAATAGAAAATTTATAAGTTGAGAATTAAAAATTTATTAATTATCTATGTCCTTATTTTGTCTGTTCATAATTCCATGCGTGATTTTATTTACTTTTCTTTGCACTTGTCATTTTTTTTCATTTCAATTTAAAGTTTTTGGGAAAATCTCCCTTGAGGTTTGTTAAAATACAACTCACATTCCCTCTAGTTGTCCAACCTATACTCACCTCCCCTAATGGCATCAATTATTGACACTCACCCTTAAATTATTATTGATTTCCAAAAATGCCCTCAATTTTATTTTTTATTTTTTATTTTTGGACTTGGACTATCCTAACCTAGTTGACTCAGTCACTTGCCAGATCCTAAGCATCGATCTAGAGGAAGGTCTAAACATACTTGACAATGGCTTCGTAGTCCTCTTCTTCGAGGTTGTTGGTGTGCTCGACGATGGCGTTGATGCAAAATTTGGCGAGATCGAGCTCATGGATCTTGTGGCTAATGTCGTCGGTGAGGTTAAGATCGTAGATGGAGGACATGTTGGAGAGTATGCGGTTAGACTTGGACTGAGAATCATCGGTGTTGATGGTGTGTGATGGCTATATCCCTTCATGTAAAGGCATAAATAATTGTTTGGGAACCTTAGAGATTAAAAGGGAAATGATGGTGCTGATGGTGTGTGCTGGTATTTTGATGTTTATATCGTTCGTAGCACAAGATTTGTTTTGATGACTTAGTAAAGGGGATCTAATTATGTGGTTAAAGATTGTATCTACACCAATCTTGGTGGAATGATGGTGATGTTGGGCAAGTAAATGGGGCTGTGGTGTTTTGATTTTCAAATGGTTTATGATGGATTGTATTATGCTAACCTAGAAGAAGGAGAAAAAGCAAAAAAAGAAAAAATGAGATAAAACTGGGGGCATTTTTGGAAAATCAGTAATAGTCTAAGGAGGAGTGTCAATAATTGATGCCATTGAAGGAGGTGAGTGTAGGTTAGACAATTAGAGGGGAAGTGAGTTACATTTCCACAAATCTTATGGTAGGTAAGTGTAATTTGTCCAATTTATTTTTTCATCGTCTATCATTTTGCTTCGTAGGTTGTTTTGCTATGGGTGGTGAATTGCATGTTGGAATGACAATTAGTGATAGGGGTCTGCTATAGGAGCAATAAAGAGTTACAACATAGACATAGGAGTGGAGCATGCAAGTTAGAACCAAAGACATTTTATTGTAAATGCATACACCATAGTAGAGATTGTGGATGGCTTGTTAAGGCCCATTTCAGGAAAAATAAGAGTGCGTTTGGTTTCAGTTTTCTAGTTTTCAGTTTCCAGCTTTCTATTTTTGTGAAGGAAAAACTGAAAAAACTGAAAACTGGAAACTGAAAACTAAAACCAAACACACCATAAGGGTTTTTGGAAAATCAGGAAATACAAGAGACTGCACGCTTTCATTAGAGTGAGAGTTTCGTGGGACCACTCAGAGTTTGATTTAGACATAATAACACAATGTATAGAGCCCACAGTAAAATTTGGCTCATCCTTTAAATAAAATTTATGATTGCATAGATTCAGTCTTGGTAGAGGTACACAATGATGTACCAAAAAACATGGCTAGCAAAGCCAAAAAAAAAAAAATATCAATTTTTGTTTTGGTAATTGAGAATGCTTGTATGAAGAGATGTTTCATTAGTGTAAAGCAATGTGTGCTATTATTTGAGGATCGGTTGATCAGTTCAATGTTGTAAAGTCCTATCATGGCAATGACCTGGTGCCAAACGTTCAGTTATTATGCTATGTATTTTGGAGTTTTGGTCCTTGCATTATAGCATCCAAATAGTGCAAACCACTTACCCATGTATATGTGTCAAATTTGCATACGATATATAAAGGGACTCTACTAGTTCTAGTTGTACAAGATGGTAATAAGAACACATTGCGAATTTCTTTCTTTGTGATCAACTGTAAGATTATAGATGAATAGCTTTTTTCTCTTTTTAGCAGACAATCTACGCAAACATTTAGTGACCTAAGATGAAATTGACATTATTTTTTATCATCATGAGTCAATTAAAACAGCAATAGCTTGGAGCAATGATTATTGAAAAAATCCAAAAAAATTCCACATGTATTGCATCAGGCACGTCATAACTGTTTTTTTTATGGAGATTCAATGTGTACAAACATTTTGTGAGGATGGCTAATTTTACATTCTCATCTCAAATTTTCTTAGGATATCACTTGAATAAATTATTACTTATGTATGTTAATAATTGACATCTCTTATAAATTGAAACTGTTTCATCAACTTCGACCTCAGTCTAGCCATGAGTTGTAATAACGGTAGCTTTTCTGATAATCATCCAGCTACTACTAAAAACATGAGTCATGCTCTGTTGCCCACGTCATGTGAAAAAGAGAATTTCCACAAGATTGTGTGTGTATGTGTGTGTGTCAATATATATATATATATATATATATATATATATATATATATATATATATATATATATATATATATATATATATATATATATATATATATATAGGTTTTTGCTTTGGTACCCTTTTAAATCCAAGGGTTTTATTTAATTATGAGTATTTAAAATATAAGTAAATTTAGTTAGTGAAATATGTGATAAATTTTTAGTCATAAGTTATTTAAAATATGCTGGTACCTATGAACTTTATAGGGTATAGGAGAAATCCCCATATAAATATTAGGGAAACCCGGCTTAATAAAGAGACTTGGCTTTATCTCAATCTAGTTAATTGGGACTTACTGGAAACCCCAAAATTGTTTGGTGGTTTGTGTGTCAGAGTTACTTGTATTGAAAATGTTGCTTTATTGGAGAAACTTGTTTGGAAATTGCTCTCTTACCCTACTTAATTGTGGTTCTCCTTGCTCCTGCATAAATTCATTCATACGATTCTGTTGTGTATGCTACTCCCCTACTACTGCCCCATGGATTTGGCACTGTATCATTAAAGCTTCTCAGCTCCTCCATGAGGGATTCGTGTTTAGCGTTGGTGATGGATGGTCTTCTTTCTAGTATAATTATTGGTTGGGGAATTGCATTCTTGTGATTAAAGTTCCTTTTGTCCATATATCTGGTTCTGCTTTACTTGTTCGCGATGGTTGGGAACATGACCACTGGAAGCTGCAGAATTTATTTACTCTTTTAGGTCATGAGGTTGTAATGCATATTTTTGAGAGGAATGTGGTCCTGCTCAAATCATATTGCTGCTTCGATGTGGAATTTGAAGGCCAACATGTGTTATTCTCAAAAGTCAAAATACTCATGGTTACGTCAAAGGAATACTTCTTGGGATTCTTATTCTAATTGGTTGCAAATTTGGAAGTTACCTAGTCCAGAAAAGAGGAAATTGATATTGTAGTTTAGTTTACACTTAGCTCTTCCCACTAGTAAGTTTAGAAATTGAAAAGGAATCATAGCAAGCCCTTTATGATCTTGCTTCTCTACTAATAACCAACTTGTGAAAATCGGATTCTCGCAACTGTATAGAGTCTCAGAGTGAAAAGGGATTATCATTCCCTGAGGATTAAAACTCAAGTACCAATTTAATTTGCCCCTTTGCTATTCAGGAAAACGTGTATGTAAAATAATTCAACAATTAAAATTAATATGGAAACTAGCAAGACTAAAATAATATAAGAACAGATATAGATGGACGATAGTTATTAGGGGTTGATTTCATCAAAGTTTACTAGAACTGCACTATCTAATTGTTCAAATCCCTTTCTCATAACTTTATTCCTGGTCGAATTTTTCATTACTAATAGTTGTAGCACGAGCTCTCGCTACTATAACTCTCTTAAAATAAACTAGATAGTCGATCTCTCATACTATTTTAAATCCATCTTAAGGATGAAGAACAAGAGTTCACAAAGATCGTACAGATAAGCACTTCTATCTCTAGCTGCTTTAATTTATATTAAATTATAGTTTATCTTTTTTGTAAAGTGAAATCTCTTTTGATAGGATAAAACCACACAATAGTTAATGGGTGATCAAGCCAAAAACAACATTAAGACTGATAGAAGATAATTAATATATTAAAAAGAAATTCAACAACAAAATGGATGCAAAACAAATTCCCTAAGAATCCATCTCCCTGACACCTAAGAAACTTACCAAATAAAAATAAAAGAAAATAACATGATAAACCTTAGAGTCATGCCCATTGAAATGAGCATCAATCCTTAGCCTATGTTTCCCTAAACCTTTGGTTCTGTTCTTTCTATAAAAGAATAATCTATTTAAAGAAAACATAATGTAAAACTGAATTGAAATCTTCCATGATTCTCTCCTAGAATTTAGACAAATCTTCATCTCTTCAAACCTTTATCCAAATCTTTTCATCTCTTCAAATTTTTATCCAAATCTTCTACTCAAATTATTAATTAATATTGCTGTATTTTTTTTATTCTGCAACAAAAAAAAAACAATTTGTGAGAATATCTACTAATCAAATCCAAAAGCTCAAGTTAAATGCAAATCAAAAGATAATTCGCTAATAGAAAAAAAATCTTAAATTTAACCAAAAATTAGAAGGTTTAATAAAAATATTCGAATTTATTAACAAACAAATATGAGAAAAATAAGACAATAACTCCAGTTATCATCTACCAACCCTAAAGATGCTTTGCATGTTCTTCGAGACTTTGTACACGCCTATGAGCTTTGATGTAGAATGGGTTCCTCCATTGATGATCTGTCCTTCAGTTCCATGTTGCAAACTTGGATTCATAAATTTTTGTCCAAACCAAATAACCATCTCTTTTTGGCGATGCTCTGGTGGGTGTGGAGATTGCATTGTAGAGTCGTCCTTGGTTTTGATAGCTGGTTTATTATTACTATGATGAATAAGTGTTGGTAACTGGGCTTTGAGTTGGCTCGTTTCTTGGGTAATGCCGCTATCAATCTTCCACACTCTCAGTTGTTTGATGTTGGTTTTGAGACACTTAATGTTGATGCAAGCTTACCTTCTTCCTCCTTGCATGGGGGTTGTGGGGCTATGTTAGGGTATCACAATGGCTGCCAGGTAGGAGGGTTGATGGCCCAAATTCCTGCCCAGGCCATATGTACTATGGAACTTGTTGCATTGAAGATTGGTTTGGAATATGCTTGGAATAAAGGGTTCAGACAGGTTGTGTATGAACTTGATTGCGTGGAAGCAGTTGGGTATATTTACTCCCAGTAATGCCCCTAGTCACATTTTTTGGACTTTGCTATAAAGAAATTCATATTTTACTCTCTCGTGATTGGGTGGTTTCAATTCAGCATGCGCTTCGAACTCTAATTAATGACTTATTCATCTTGCTAGACTTGCTACTGATGGTGCTGTCTGGGGCTTGGAGTGGCTAGTGCCTTCAATGGAGATGATTAATCTGTTGTATGAAGATGTTGTGAAGCTTTGACCTGCATTGTTTTGGTTCTTTTTTTTTTTTTCTCTTTCCATTCCCCTAACCCCCTCCCAAAAAAAAAAAAAAAAACAAAACAAAAAGGCTCAAAGCACACGTGGTGATGGGAGCTACCAAGAGTCAGATACAATCAAGGAAGAGAAAATCATATCAGAGATCGAAATGGTCAAAATATTGATTCAAAGGTTCATTGGTTCCACCAGATATATAAATATAAATAATATACCTTTATTAGACAAAGATAAAAAGGTTTATTGATAATGTCATATCAAATTATTTTAAAGTTTATTAGTACTTTTTTCTTTTCTTGACAAATACATTTTACTTTTTTTTTCACAAAATATGAAGGACTTCTAGGGGCTTGGCTTATAATTTAGCATGTATTTGATGTCCAATGCCCGGACTGAAAAAAAAAAAAAAGCCTCCCATGCTCATGGCCCACACATAAAAGACTATGGACTAACTCCCCTGAGAATAAAACCGTAGTATGCATTCTTTGTAGACGCTGCATTTTCCTTCTTTGTTTTTTTTTTTTCTAGTCATCGATTTCCTTAATTGTATTGTACACCTTTCTCTCATATTCCTTCTTGTTTCCCTTCAACATTAGTGCAAACAAAAGGAGTAGTAGTGTGAGCATGTTGTGGCAGGGACACTATAGCCTCAGAGCAGTGGCAAGTAGGAGTGTGAACGGAACTGCGACCATCTGTAATTCTTCTCCTTCCTAAAACCGTTAAGTAGTAGCAGAATAAGCACAAACAAAACATATGCTACTATTGGCTTGCAATTTTTCTTCCTCTACCAAGAATCGTCGGATCTCGAACCACCGGATCATCGAACCACCGCCAGTTAGGCAGTCAGCCAATTTTTTTTTTTTATCGATTTTTCCTGTTCTTGATTGGTTTTTGAGACTAGACCGAACTAGAAAGGGGCTAATTCCTGGTCAAACCAGTTGAACCTGCTAGTTCAGCTTGTTTTTTTCCTTCCTTGATACAACAAATCCAGATTAAAACAAGCAAAGAATATCTATATTAAGCAATGACAGAGAACATGAACTGAAAAGAGAAGAACCATAAGTTGAATCATAACTGTCATTGTAACTTCTAAATCTTATCCTTCCACTCCATTTGTAATTGCACCCCAATTTTGGGGGCCTATTGCGCATATTCTAAATTTTAATTCCATACTTCTAACAACACTGCCATACCATTTTTGATATACCACCCTATCTATAAAAACCTTTCCTGGGCGCCTAATCATGCATCTGCAACAGTATCAAATTCAAACTCCAACATTGCGTGTGCTCTTCTGATAAGTGAGTGGATTGTAAAAATAAGATTTCACACCTTTATATATATATATATATATATATATATATATTGGTGTATTAAATATTTCCTAAATGTATACAAATAAGAGCTATTTACTCACATTCTTAAAAATGTCAAATTATTTTCAAATTTGGCACAAATAATCAATATCATATGTAGTTACAATTGAACGGTTAGATTAAGAAAAATTATATTCTATATTAAACCATCTTCAGTAACAATCATCAAAAGTGTAATTATGTGAAGTTTTACACTGGTATCAAAGGATGTTTCTTCATATACGTGTGAGAGGTGTAATTCTTACATGAATAGTCCAGATTAAACATGTAATGGATTAGAAATATGGGCTCAAGACCTTAGTTTAGCTTCAAAGAACTCAGATAAGGGATCCACGGATTGTACACGTGGCATAACTGCTCCCTAAATATTCTCTCCAATTTAGTCTAGAATATCTACTAGATTGACTACAAGATAATGTAAGATCTCCTATTATTTGATCTCATCTACAAAACAAGATCATATCTCCTACTAAGTATAGAATATATCTACTATCTATTAAATTTTAGGAATATCTCCTTATTCAAGAAAGATTATCTCTTAAATAATCCCGGGGTCACCTTTCTAGATAAAAGGTGGCTCAATGTCCCCAAGTAACCAATTTTGTACTCTTTACTCTTCAAAAACCTCTAGGCTTAACCACCTCGATGACTTGAGTATCAAAATGTCTTTGCAAGTACCCCCAATCTCCACTTGCACGAACATTTTGGGAACCTGCACCTTTATCGGGACTTCAAGGTAAGAACAAAACATAAAGTCATGTGATCTTATGGATGATCATAGATTACTTATCTCATTCTTACAATTAAGCACTCCTCTCACTTGATACTTTCCCTAATTCTAGTAACCACTTTCTAGCACATTTTGGTTAAGAAGCATTTCTCATTTTTGAGTTAGTGATTATTGAAGTGAAATATTGTTGGTGGTGTAACAATGCATTTTTGGATGGTTGTGTAAAAATGTATGTATATGCTATATGCTAAAGTTGAAGATAAATATGTTTTGAACTATTACATATTATCAATATTTTTTTTGAAAAATGGAAGTTGAGGAAGAGAATTATTTTAGTTTAATGATAATTAGGGAGCGCCCTCAAGCTAATGAGCACTTATAATAATACCCAGATATGGCTTACCAATAGAAAAGCTTTAGAATCAAATCCATTTTAATTGCTTTATGTTGATTTTATTTGATTATAATTATTCGTATACTTTGATGGACTTAATATCCTAATCTATAGCATCTTTAATAGGTTTAGTTCCTTATTCAAATATAATTATGAGAAATTTTAGTAAAGTTACACTATCGGATATAGCTTTTTACCTGATAATAAGTATACGATTCCAAGTGACACTAAGGTGAGGGATGTCTATTTAGATTTATTTAGTTAGCCCCTAACTTAGGATTTGATGGACTTAAAACATTCCAGTTCGTTATGCCTACAATGGTGTAGTCTCTTATTTTGGATTATTTGCATAGTATTGAAACTAGGGTCGGATTGGCTATTCAACCGAAAAATCGATGAATCGGTCTTGAAATAAGATCATTACCATTTGGATTGGCTTTGCAATGAAATTGGTGAGAATCAGTTTGACTTGGCCGATTTTTATCAAAATCGTGTACCGAACAACAAGAATCAGATTGGGTCATGCTTTCTTTGTTTTTTTTTTTTTGCCTAAACGGGGTGGTTTTATAGCCTAAGAGAGAGAGAAAAAAAAAAAAAGACCTAAGCTAGTGCTGTGTCGTTTCCCACTTTCCCGTTTCTCACTCAAACACAAACCACACACATCACAGAACCTAGTCTGAGAAGTGAGAGGCTAAGAAATGAGAAAAGAAGAGGATCGTTGCTACTTGTGCGCCTACTGCTGTCATTGCCACCTACTATTGCCGTTGCCACCCACTGTTGCCGCTGTTGCCACGTGCCGTTGCCACCCACCGTTTTGGAAGCCTGAAGCTGAAACCTGAAAGTGAAAGCTAAGTTTTGTTATAGTGCTACTCTATGATAATAATTTACTATTTGATTGATAAATTAACGAGTAGATGATGGATCTTCTTTGATGATTGATAAATTGATGAGTTGATGATGGATCTTCTGTTCTATACCTGATTTCCTTTTTTTTTTCCCTGGTTATGTAGAATTGTTGATAGTAGCTTTATACAAATGAATATGTTACTTTCCCAAAAATAGTAAAACATTTGTTGTTGTCCCTTTCTGGTTATTGCATTTTTCTTTTCAATTTGTATATATTTTTATATAAATCCGATTCAACTGGTTCGACCAGTGACTCACTGATTGAATCAATAATCTAATGACCCGGTGCCTCGATTGAGTCGATCACCAAGTCGAGTCTGAAAACTATGATTATTTGATAATGAAATTTTAAGAAAATAAAATTATATTATGCATTACAACAAAAAAATGTGTTACCAAAATGTGAAAATATATATGATGACAACATTCAATTTTATTTTTGTTAATGGCACTAAGGCTCTATTTCAATTTTTTTAATTTCTTTTTATAATGTTAGATGAATCTATTTTGAACACCTAAGTCATTATTTCAAATGTACAAGGTTATAAAGATCATTATAAAAATAGATCTACCTTTAAGAATAATTTAAGCGCTTTTGAAGGTTATTGTATAGTTGACTTTATGCCAGAATAAAAGCTCCTCTTGAGCTCCCCCCTCACCCCAGAAAAAAAAACAAAAAAACAAAAATGGTTACTACCTTTTGTTGCATACATGCTAAAATAATTAATAATATTTTAGATAAACGAAATATAAGTTAATTAGCCATATAAGCGTCTATAAATCTGTGTCTTCTATCTATATCTTGTATTCCCTATACTAAAACCTGGTCATGCGGGAAGAATTGATGAAGTGAAGTCCAGGCGTGGCAGGCTGATGTGCATTTGTGATTCCCTCCAATCTGTCAAACTCATTTTTAGCAATTGGAAGAAATACAAAAGTACAATGTAGTGGATTTCATTCATATTTTGAATCGGAGTACTACTGTTACAAACTTCTTATCCCTCTTAATACCATTGCAATTAATGCTCATAAGAAGTGCACGTGCAATCCGATGGAGATGCAGTTAACGATCGTTTATTTTATATATATATATATATATATATATATCCTGTTTATTACGACTATAATTTATCTAAAAACCAAATACATTCCAAACAAATTTTTCCATTAGAATTACTTTTTTCGAAAGCTAATTATTACTTTAATAAATAATTTTGATAGAAAAATCAAATGTGCACTATATATAAATCTACATATATGTTAATATAAAAAACAATTCTCTTTTGATTTTCGGAAGCCATGGGGGCCGAGGTGAGGTGACAAAAGTCCTTTCTTTTCTTAACTAAATGTCGAGGGTTTTATTCTTGCCTTGGGAATGGAGCAAAACCAAACATATTTGGAAACTACAATTTGGAAATAGATCTACAAGCCAAACATATTTTCATCATTTTCTCAAATTGAAAACATGATTGTTTTCACAAACCAAACAAAATTTCCAAAGGTTAAAAAATCTGAAAATGAAAATCAATTTTAGAAAATGAAAATAGGAAGTGAAAACAAGAAATATTTGTTAGCTCCAGAACCCTTCTGAAAGGTTTAGTACTAAATGTTTTGAGTGATAATATAACCAATTTCATGAAAATATTTGAAGAAAGACTACTCTCTTTCTTAAGTTTCTTGAAGCAACAAACAGTTTTTTTTTTTACGTTACCATAAATGTTTATAAAACGAGACTATATTTTCACAACATCATGTACAAACATGATTAATCTCATCATAGGACATAATGAAAGTAAAATATATATATATATATATATATATATATCGTGATACGAACAGTTGAATGCTCTACACATGGAAGAAAATTCTCAAGATCAAGAAACCAAGATTCATATCTTTAGAAAGTATGCCACAGCTTTAGAAAACTAGTTTTTTAGTGAAGATTTCAATCCAGCTTTGAAGAAAAGCATAGATGCCATCTTCAGTCATCTTAATGAAATCATGATCCTATGTAACAAGCTCTGATTGAAGAACGAAAAATCTAAGGATTATCCAGAAACTGAAATGACACTTTAGAAAGTATGTTTCTTTGTAAACGGTGCACTTTACATGAATGAGAAAGAAATTTGAATTTCAAATTTAAAGTCAAACTTAGTCAAGGACTGACGTGGCATCTCTGCTGTCAACTTGGTCAATCTACCCTAGCTTTTGGAAGGAAAAGTTCAAAAGCCTCGATTAGAAAGTAACTATAGTCATAGTAATTAAAACTGGACCGGTGATCGACTCGGTTAAAGCACTGGGTTACTGGGTCATTGGTTCAACCGGTGGGTCACTGGTTTAACCGATTGAACCGGATTTAATTAAATAAATATGTAAAGTTATAATTTAATACAGTTTAATATGTAATATATATATATTTAATGATACATCAAGAAGCAACCAAATATATGGCTTAGTGGTAGCCATGCTTTCCCAGCATATGTTGCTTGCATGTCCTTGGTTCGAATCCTATGGGTGGCACTTTTGATCAGCATATTTTAAAAATAAACCATCTAATTATACTATATATATATATTATCAAACGAGTTATATATAACAAGGACAACATTGGCACAGTGGTCATGCAGCCCATTCCTTCCCTTGATGGTCCAAGGTTCAACTCCAGGCTTTGCTGATTTTTGGTTATTTTAAAAATAAAGCATCAAAATATACTATATATATTATCAAACGCATAATATATAACAAGTACAACATTGGCGCGGTGGTCATGCAATGCACTCCTTCCCCTGTTGGTCCCAGGGTCGACTCCAGGCCTTGCTGATTTTTGGTTCCTCAAGGATTTTTCATGGATTGCCACGTGTGCGTGTGGTTCACTTCTGGTTCAGTTAGCGCGGTTCAGAGGCGGCTCGGCCGTTTCATCCCCGGGTTTGACCAGGTTTGATCGGGTCAAATGCTTAAGCGATCTAATGCAAGAACTGGACCGGTCTAGGGGCCGGTTCACCGGTTTCCGGCTTAAACCGGTCGGTCCGGTCCGAGTTTAATTACTATGACTGTAGTTTCTAAAGATGGAATAAAAAACGCCCATTTTCACAACGGCTTTTGTAAACTACTCTGACACATTGAGCTACTCCTCTATACTGCATTTCCATGACACAAAAATAAGAACAACACGTGTCACTGGGAAAACATATTAAAGGCAATGGTAATAAATGAAGATCAACTACAAAAGGAGATGTTGTGCCTTCAATGATAGAGACTTTTGCTGAGAAGAGTGCTAAAACACTATAGAAATTCCCTTTCATCCTTTGTAAAGTCTATTACTTCTTGTAATTAGTTTCTTCCCTGTAAAAATTTTCTTTCTACATTCTCAGTAAATTATATTTTCTTCCTAAGAAAAATTGATAGAAAGAAGTCATTCAAGTTTTCCAAGTCTGTTTTTGTTCATCCTAGGATCGGAGAACTTGAGAATTGGTTAGTTTGAGTGCTTCAACCTAAATAGAAACCTTTGTAACCCTAATCTAGTAGTGGTCATTGAGAGTTAGCTTGAACAGGTTAAGCAAAGACTACTTGTAAGTGACAGTAGAGTGTACTTGCTGGTCATAGACTTAGCTTGAAAAGGATAAGTAAAGACCACTTATAAGTGATAGTAGAGTGTACTTGCTAGTCACAGTCTTAGCTTGGAGGGGCTAGTCAAAGACTACTTAGGTGTGACAATAGAGTGAGCTATTAGTCACTGGTAATAGTTTGGAAAGACTACTGTAAATATTATCTAGCTTTCTTGGGGTGAGAAAGGTTTTAATGGAACTCAACGGTGGTTGAGAACTAAAGATAGATAAGTTGGCTGAACCAGTATAAAAACTCATGTGCAGTATCTCCTCTTTCCCTAAAACTCCTTTATATTTAGTTTTGTGCATATTATATTTATTTCTTTTATAAGCTTGCTTAGTCCTATGTTTATTTCTCTTGAAATAGTTTAGAAAGTTACTTTAATGCCATTTTCATTGCACTTTAGTTTTATACTTGATTGTCTCTGTGTAAGCTTTTCAGAAACGAAAAAGGAAAGAAAAGTTAAAACATGATTTAACCCCCTTTCTTATATACTTTTCTACCTACAATATTTTCATAAACCAAACACATGCGATGAAGAGACTACATGCACAACTTGAAGATGATTTATGTTCTAGTTAAGGATCTATCGGTGAAGACCGCCAAAAATCTATTTGCAATGAGGAGAAGAGAATGTCAGAGCTTGGAAAAAGCCTAAATTTGTAGTTGATACGAGTTGTCGTGACTCAAGACAAATAAAAATTATTTAATGCTAAATTGCAAAAAAAAAATGTAGTAAATGCCATAACTCATATTGTCTCACAAGGTAGTGTCACCAATTAATCTAGAAATTGGGGTTTTTGTTGAGAAATTGTAGAAATTAAATTAAACAAAGAAATTCAATAAATAAAAACTACTTGCAAAAGGAGTCCTGTTTTAGCTCCAGAACCTTTTAGAAAGCATCAACACTTAATGTTTTGAGTAATAACAAAATCAATTTCGTGAAAATACTTTGTAGAAGGGCTAATCGTTTGCTTAAGTTCTTGAGTATACAAACATGATTGTTCTCATTAACATATAGCTTCATGAACAAGTTTTATTTCAGAAAATCATGTGTAAGCATATTATATCAAAGAGATTTGGAACTCAAATGAAGTGAAAAATAATCCTTGAAATAAGCACTAGTATGGTGAGCGCATTAAAGGAAATCCTCAAGAACAAGAAACCAAGTCTCATATCTTCATAAAGTATTCCATGCCTTCAGAAAATGTCATTCAAATGAAGATTTTAATCCAACTCTGAAGCAAAGTGTGATTACCACCTTCAATCATCATGATCGTGATATATCAATTACAACAAGCTCTAATTGAAGTATAGAAGATCAAAAGGAAAGTCCAGAAACTAATACAACAGAAAGTATGTTTACTATAAACGGTGCACTTTACAAAAATGGGAGGGAAAATTTGAATTTCAAATTAAAGTCAAAATCAATTAGAGACTAATAGTGACAACTCTTTTCAATTTGGTCAACCGCCCCAGCTTCTAGAAGACAAAGTTCAGAAACCTCATTCAAAAAGGATAAAGTAGTTTCTAAAGGTGGACACAAAAACCTCTATTAGCCAACGGCTTCTACAACTGCAAAAGTAACTTTGACATGTCAAGCTACTCTTATAGACTTGATTTCCAAGACACAAAAGAAGATTAACACATGTCACTGGGAAAATAGATCAAAGACAACAGTCATAAATGAAGATAAAGTATAATAGGAGATAGTGTGATTTCAACTTAAGACTTTTGATCATAACCTTGTCCTAAAACGCTAAAGAAATTTTCTTTCATATTTTATAAAGCTATTACAGTTTGTAATCAGTTTCATCCTTGTTAAAAATCTTCTAAGTTCTTATTAGACTATTCTTTCTTCCTAGGAAGAATAGTTAGAAAGAAGTCACAAAGTTTTCAGCTCATACATTGTTTCATCTAGAGAAAATTCGAGTGTATGTTTGTTTGAGTGAACCATCCCAAACAAATTCTTTGTAACCTGATTCAATATTGATCTTTGTAAGGTAGCTTGAAGAGGTTAGTCAAAGACTACTTGGGAATGAGTAGAGTGAGTTACTAGTCACGTGAGATAACTTGAGAAGGCTATAGAAAGACTATCAGACTTTCTCAGGGTTAACAAAGGGTTGTTTAGTGGAATTCAACAATTGTTCAAAACTGGATATAGACAGGTTAACCAAACTAGTATAAAAACTCTTGTGCAACATTTTCTCTCTCCTTGAATCTCCTTTGTATTCTATTTCATGCTTCTTATGTTTGCTCTTTTGGAAAAAGCTTATCCAAACTTGTTTTTCATATCTCTATTTTAGTTCAGATAGTCACTTTCTGACATATATTGACGTTATTTCAGCTGTACTTCAAGTTCACACTTGACAGTATTTTTTTAAGTTTTTTAAGAAACTAAAAAAGAAAGAAAAGTCAAAGCATGATCTAACCCCCTTCTCGTGCACTTTTCAACCCACATCCTATGCATCTAGGATTATGTTCTTACTGGCTTAAAAGGATAATTCAGAGAGGTGGTTATTTTCATTAATCATGCAATCACACAACAATCAAGAATTTGGATAACACCAGCATTGGAAAGTCACAATTGCAATCTTTATATTATTATGCCAACTTGAATATCAATTACAATAACCTAATTCTTATCAGAATTAACTCCAATTCCCCTTACTAGTTAAACATGATTTAAACTATTAGTTAAATTTTGTCCAATTAGAACTCTAACCATGCATGACATTCACAACTGCAAAGACATAAATAATCATATTTGGCTTTAACTAATACAATTGTATTAAGCAACACAAAAATATAAAAGAGAGAGAAGAAGAAGGAGAACTGAAAACCCAAACCATAAATTGAACTAAAAAAATAACCTCAAACATAATCCTTTGATCCTTAGTAATCTTTGCACTAGGAAAAGAAACTTCTCCTCCATAGATGGAATATTACAATAAAAGTATTGAAGAATGCAATCCAAATCCTAAATGCCGAGAGCTAAAACGAAAGCCAGAATGACTAAAATTCCTAGAAAGAATAGAGAGAAGGTAGAGAGAGAAAGTGTAGAGGCAGAGTGGAGGCAGTTCTAGAAAAAGTGTGGAAGATCCCCCATTTAAACCTAATCTAAGTGGGTATATATATTATATCATCACAGTGTAAAAAACAAGCCTCAACATGGAAGCCATACAACAAAATTACACTCAGAAGAGAGGTTTAAAAGCATACAAAGCTTCAAAATATATTTGCTCATCAAAATGGTGTAATTAACCATGATATTACTCAATGATGTACAATGAGGACTAAACACAAGTCAACTAAACATCAACTAATTAAGTACATAAATGATACAATATGCTTAGAGTTATATCTAAACAAGGGTGCATGAGTTCAACCCATAAAACTTCCCCACACTTAAGTAATTCCATGTCCTCATGCAAGGAACTTAAATGCAATATCAAAGAAACTAGACTCCTAACTCTGCTAACTCTAAAGATGCATGATGAATAAAATATAACAATACATCAATCCAATGGATCTAGAGGCACAAACAGTAAGCTTTCACCCCAACAATTAAAGAAGACCTCAACAAGTAAGGCATGAACAAAAACATAGTTTTCAAGGTAGAATCAACATACATGATGCATGGACCAAGTACAAAAATCCTCCCAAGGTCAATGTTCATCACTCATTCACTCAATTGTTTTGGGTTAAGATGCGTACTCAATCAGCTCAAATGAAAAATGCATTACAATAGATTTGCCAAGAGTGTGATTGTCCACTTGTCACACATACATGTATACTGAATGAAGAGGACTTGCTTTGGGTTGTAATGGGGCTTAGGTAAAAATGGAGAATATATAGGCCAATAGAGCTAAACTTCTAGTCCAAGTAGAGCAGATGGATACACCATGAGCACAAGTGTCTAAGGGTATACTTTATCCAACTTAACACACTTTTCAGGCCCTTAATTTGCAATTGGAACATCTTCATCCAAACTTTGGCAACCTTTTTATTTTTTTTTCTTTTTGCCTTTTTTTTTTCAATCAATTTGGCTTCTTTTTTCTTATTTTCTTGGTTTTCCATTTATTGAATTTTTTGTTACCACTCACAAATATACATTGTCCTTCCCCCACACTTAATTGGGACATGTACTTATGCTCTCCCCCATATTTATGATCAAACACATAGAGAAATGCATAAATGCTCTGCTAAGCCTAAAAGTTTGAGAATTTTCATGTTTTTTCACTTTTAGCTAAGGATGTGCTGAAACAAAAGAAGGGGCAATAAAGCTCAAATAGGCTAGACAAAGGTAATATGCAAAGGTAGGCTATATGGTCAAGTAGTTAAAAACAAGAAAAATGCCCTAATCACCTTCAAGCATACACAGTGTAAACATATTTTCAGAAAAACCCTCAGCAAGTTCTAGAAAGCAAATATGAATAGAGAAATAGACATAAAAAACAAGGATGACACATAATAGTCCAAACCAATCAAAAGGTTCAAAAACTCAAAGGTAAATTGCATGTACTCAATCCAAACAACACAGTGAATACTAAGCATGCAATACAAAATAAAATCCATGCCAACCAAGTCAAATAGTGCATGTGGTGATAGCCTATGCACGTAACCTCCAGGGTATCAAAAGAATGGTGTAAGATATAAATAAAACACAACATGATTCAAAACTCAAACAAAAATAAAATAAAATATGAAAGAGAAAAAAGAAAGAAGAACTTTCTCATAGTGGATTGTCTCTTACCCAGCATTTAGTGTTAACATCCCTAAGTTGGACAATTAGGACCCTCATGGTAGCTTATGCTTGAATTGATCCAGGAATTGCATTTTTTGACTCCACCTAGATCCCATCTTATATGTATCATACCACTGGTCTTGAAACTATTAGGTTTCCAACCCTAACATTGAAGATGTTGATGCATTCCCACAAGCCTTTAAGCTCCTCATAGGCCTTACATTTGCAAAGAAAACCACTTTCAATAGGAAAGATGTGTGTTCCCAAAAGAAGTATTCCACTGTGACATGTTGTCACTGAGTTCCAAAGAAGTTTCAATCAATTCAACATATAGTGCACATAGACTTCGAAGCTGGATATTAGTCTCTAGAATAGCGTATTCATTTTCCATTCTTGAAGGTGCTCAAAGAAAGGAGATTCCAATTTCAATAAAAATAGTTAGCTTTCAAAAGGTGGTGGTTGGGCACATGATACAATCTTTATAGCCAACATCTCAACCACAGAACATTCCTTCGCAGTATCAACAGTCTTATAATTATCAGTGAACTCTACATTATCAGTAAAGTCCTCATAAATAGAAAGTGAACTCTCGATATTTTCAACATGTGTGGGTGTTGAAATTCCCCAATCCAAATCTCTAAAGGGATTGTGTCTAAGGTAGAATCATTCATATTGTTGACTTCAACACTATTTGCATCTTCACCATAATCAGGGCCATCAGAACTAGCAAGTGGAGTGCAAGGAACATCAAATATGCCATCAACCAATTCCTTTTGTGGTGTTTAACTCATATGTTTCGTTCCTTATTGAGATGTATCACTACTTTGCTCATAACTTAGTATTGCATCTGGAATTTGAGAAGAACTCAACAATTGGACCTGTGAGTTCTACAAAACGGCGACTATTTGGGAATTGTAGGTACAAAACTTATTACTATGAATGGCTGTCGAAAAACTAATGATGTGGATGAGGATGTAGAAACTGAAGAATGATGGCTTGAAGAGTTGCAAGGCTAGATATGAAGTGATGATATAGTTTTTGTAATTTAAATGATTATCTTAATCGTATTTGGTATTTAGTTTGTTGTTTTCTTATTACTGAGAATTTTCTTGTTATCTTCTTGGTACTGATGATTGCTACTTTGGAATTTAAATATTGACATTGGTTATATTTTATATGATTGTGTTTGATTGATTAGATTTTATAATAATTTTATATTTTTATAAATATCAGGGCAAAGTGGGTACCCAAGAAGCGGGTGCAAATTTAAAATTTTAAACCTTGCAAGTATGAGGCGAGACGAGACAGGTTAAGACTAGTGTTAATAAGTTGCGGGATGAGCTCGGATTGGGTTAAAATCAAAAAACCGCTCTAGAAAAATGATAAGGGAACAACTGAAACACACAACGTATGCACACCGTATGCCACGGTGGCACTAAAAGACAAAAGACATGATAAAGTGCACCGTGGACATTAAAAAATAGAGCACATGGTAGACCCCTCTTTTGTGTATGAGGGGCCAAAACTCATCGCACACAAGCACACTCCCTCATATTTCAAAAATCCTTCACTTACTCACTCATCTCCCAACCAAAAAGCACAAATCTCTCAAAAACTCTTCACTCAGCCCTCATTAGGCATCACTCCCGACCGGTCACTCATCACCTTCGAAGAGGCAACCATCACTGTCAGATACGCACACCATAATGATGTCGCGGCCTCCCACCATTGTGCCATCGAAGTGCTCTCTCGCTCCCTTCCTCCACATGCACTCTCCCCCTAATATGTTTGTTTCTCTCACCATCCCCTCATGTAGTTTCAGCTTTTTCTGCTTTGATTTTTTTTCATTTTTGCTTTACTATTGAACTCTGTGGAATCTCATAAATTGGGGCTAAAGGTTAATTTTTTTTATTAAAAAAAAGGTTCAGCATTACTTGAAACCTAGCTCATAGTTTCTATAATTTTTTTTAATTTTTTGTTTGATTGAAGAGTGTTGATTTTTATTATATTGTATTTATTTTATTTTTCTAATTCAAGATGGCTATTTTTTAAGGTCTTGCACAGGATATGCAAAGCTACAAATTTGCTTGGTTGGAGGTGCAAAACTATGAGTTTTGTTTGATCATTTTTTGGTAAAAATGTTTGATCATTTGTTTGATCTATTGTTATCGATTTGTATTTGTGTTTGCTGTAACGCCCCGATTTTTCTGTTAGAGTGAAAATGACTAAAATGCCCCTGAGGTCATTTTCAGCCCGGAATTCGAGGAAAGCCAGTGCGGCAGTACTCGAAGGGCAAACTCAATGTTGGAGGGGGAGTAGAAAACTTATGTACCTTCCCGGGATCGAAAATCTCGTTTTTCGAGTTTTCGGGTCAAAATGACCAACACGCCCCTGTGGTGTTTTACCCGCTTGCAAGTCTTAGGATGAACCGAAACTTCTCCAGATAGTTTTAAAAGGCGTTTTTATGTATTCTATGACCTCAGTTTTAATTTTAGAAGTCCCGGGCAAAATTAGTGCAAAATTACGATTTTGCCCCTAGTTTCGTATTTTACGCTTAATTGCGTGATTAAGCAAACCTAAGCAATATTAGGCTCTAATCGAAGGTTAATTAATTTTCTTAATTAATCTTGAGTCAAAATAATTTATTAAAGTTGATTAAAACCAAAAAGTACTTAATTACAACCTAAAATCATATTTTAATTTTATGACACCTAGTCATAGAATCTTGAATAGTGTTTTCTCTTTCCAATTCCTTAAATCATGGAATTGTGTTACACATTGTTTATTCATAAATGAGTTTTAAATTCTTTAATGATGTATGAGCACTCCTAAACTTGTCATAAACTCTCTAAATCACATTCTTAGTTACCTAAACTTAAGCTTAATCATTCCTAACCTTGTACCTAAGCTAATACACATCTAAACCTACCATTAACACACAATTAAATGGTCAAATCATCCTCCCATTCTGCTGTCCCAAGCTGGTCAAGCCTCACCTCCTCCATTATGCATCACATGTTCAATTTTTCAACACTCCAAGGCCATACCTCAAGTCACATACACTATACCTTGTCATAACTTTCAATCAAGCTTGAATTTCCACATGAATAAATAATTAAAACAACCCATTTTTCCCATTTAATTGTGGCTGGAAAAGTTCCAGCCATGCATTATTTCTAGAAGCCTAATTTCATAAAAATTTGATAGGAAATTAACTCACATCAAGCCATACTTTGTAGCATAGCTTCCATACTTCAAACCATGCTTGAATGACCTTGTGTAAGAGATATTTTCTCTTCCTTTTTCCCTCCAAACCACACGGCCACTCCCTCCATTTGCAAGCTCCATGGTTTTGTTTTTCTATAAATAGGATGCTTGTGTTAGCCTTGTTGCACCTTGAAGCAATTGCAAAGTTTAGAGTTTTAGAGTTGTCTTGCTAGTCTTTCCTTTTTCTCTCAAAGTTCCAAGAGTGTTCTTCCTTTCTTTTCATCTTTATCTTCTTCATCTCTTCATCTCATCATCACCTCTCAACCATCAAACACCACCCCAAAACCTTGAACCATCATTAAACCTCTCAAACACCACACCTCAAACACAACTTCACTCAAAACACATCTCCTTTCCTTTTTCCTTTCCTTAGCCAAAATCATCACCACCATTCTAGGGGGTGTTGCTCATCTCATTTCCATCTTCAAGATCAAGCTTTTATCTTCATCAAAAGGTAGGGATTTGTTTTCAAACTTTATTTTGCTCAAGAAAGTGTTTTTCTCTAGTTTTCTCTTGGATTCTTTTTGAACTTTCCTTTGTCTTTCCTTTCCTTTCATTTTCGGCCATGAGGCCTTAATTTGAGCATGATAGCTTGATGATGAGAGTTTCTAGATGATGACATTGTTTTCATCTCAAAGAAACCTCTAAAGCTTGAGTTTTCCTTTTCTTACAACTTCATCTATATGTTATCTAGCTCACATGGTTTTTCAACTTAAGAAAATTAATCTAAGGATTTCTAAAAGCCCAAGCCTACCCTTGTCAACCTTAAAGTTGGCCGGCACGTTCTAGAGATTTGTCTCTAGATAGGGGTTTTGGGTACTTAATAAAGAACTTGATGTAGCTTCACTTTCTTTCTCTTTATATGATTTTCGATTCTTGTGTTGTGATCTTTGAGATGTTGTATGGGGTTATTATCTTGTTAAAGTCTTAAATGAGCTCTAGTTAAACATAAAAATGAAACTTGCATCATGTTTACTTTAAGCTTTGCATATCATGTTTATTTCCTTGCTATCACTAAATCCTAAGATAATGAATGAACTTGCATTATCATGTTTATGTTTCAAGCTTTGCATTATCATATTTATATTTCAAGTCCTCACCTAAATATCAAAGATAATAATATATTGCACCACATATTTATTTTATGCTCTCACTTTACTTTCTAGCAATAACTAAAATAAGTGCATGAGCATGTTTATTTTTATGTCATCACTTTAATGATTCTAGAGCTCAAAGACTTGCCCAATGATATCTCAAACAAAGGTCTAAAACATTTATTTCCTATGGTTCATATTTCGGCCCTATGAGGCCTTAATGTTTTCAAGTATTGAAAACCATGTTTTATAATTTTTCTAAACTTATATGAGTATAAGGAATGTGTAGAACTAAGTGTTATGAATTTAGGACCCCTTGAGATGAAAATAATATAGCTACTGCCCTATTAAGTATTTTCATGAGTTTAGATGATAAAAGTGTTCATGAAAGAGTTTTGAAGGTTTTAATAAGGTTCCAAGAGAAACTAGCATTTTATGTGCTTTAGAAACTATGATTCAATGCCTTTAAATGGAGTTTCTGTTTCGGTTCTGCCTTGCTATGTTTGGCCACTGTATGAGCTGTGTTAATGATGTTAATATGCTTATGTTTGGGTAATAATTATGTTAAGACTCATATGTGAAAGATAGGATAAGTTAGGAACTAGAAAAGAATTAATTTGAGAGTTCTAGATCCCTTAAAGATTTATTTTTCTGGATTCTGTCCAGCAAGGTTTAGATTCAATAATCATGATTTTAAATTAGTTTACATGTGTAGGAATGACTCATAATCGGTTTAGGACTTAGTCTTGAAACCTTAGGAGCAAACCGAACTTAGAAAGGGTCATTATTGTGACTTCTAGGTACCGTAAAGTTAGTATTTTGATTCCTGCACTCTTGAGGTTTAGAGATGTTCTTGACCATAGGGTGAGGTGAGAAATACTTAGTTATAACCTTATAGGTTCCCAAGAGACTAGGTGTTGATGAGCAATAACTTAGAATGTGAGATAAAGATCTAAACCGTAATTTCTAGAACTCCGTAATCACATAAACATAAAGCTGTCCAAATTCTGCTTAGCGCTATTTGGATTAGTTCTTGAGCATAAAATTTGTATAACTCATTAATTGTCAAACTATAGGTGTATAAAGAAGTTAAGGATAATGTTAGAACAAGTAATTTGCAAGTTTAAGACTCATAAGAATCGAAGTTTAAAACACTATGAGTTATAACATATCATGTCTATGAGCTTATGGGGATGATTGTTAGATATGACTATGTGATGATGTTTGTGTGAAAGTTTTATGTGACGAATGTTATGAGAAAGTTTCATGTGAAGATATATATGTTATGGAAAAGCCATATAAGAATGCATGATAAAAACGAATATGATAAATGATGAGGTAATTGTGATTTAATACTTATGAGAATATAAATGTGACACAATACTGAGACGTGCTTCTCCTGGGTGACACCGGTTCGGCCGAGCACCCCCAGGAGGAGACAAATCCGTGAGGGTATGTGTAGATGCAGCCTGCCAAAGCGGACAAATTGCGAGGCCCACGTGGCTAGCAAAGCGTTTCAAAGAGGAAATGATCCTAGAAAGGAGATCCTTAATGTGCCCCCTAGCCCGTACTCTAAGTCGGGATTATGTTACGCTTATCATAGGATAAGTAAGAACTAGTGACGACTAGTTAAGGTATGAGCTCATAACCTAGAGAAGTTTTAGGGTGGCCCCATGAGATGAAAGTTAAAGTTAACAATGTCACATAAACTATACTTATGCCAATGTTATAATGTTTCCTAGTTATTCTATTGTTTGGTTTACCTTATGATGCATTCATATCATTAGTATATTTCTGCTTAAGTTATAAAGACGCATTATAAAATATGACGGACCTTGGATAAAATACCTCTTTGGGAAAACCAACTTAAAAGGGATTTATATGCATGCACACCTTTTAGAAATAAACCCAAGGTTCCTGAGGATGTGGCGATGTCACCTAGGTAGGGATAACCCTACTGAGAATTCTTTTAGAAAGATTCTCATTCCCTCTCTGTTTTCTTCCGTCATATCTTCAGATGGCGACATTCGTACTCTTCATCGACACCCCGGTATGGGAGCTGCACCATGACCCGGCACTCGGGTCATACCATTTTGAGGGTCGCTGCAGATCGCCGAGTATTCATGTTCATGGGACGACCCTTCGCACACCCCGTCCCGAGCTACCGCTTCACCCCGACTGCTCCTTACCGCCATAACGGGATTTTTGAGCGAGCGAGACCACGCGATGAGCAGATCCTTCGCATGGAGCCCGAGACATCGCCAGTGACGCTGAGTACCCCGAGTATGTGCCACGTCCCCAGTACTCGGAGACGGACCCATCCGAGGACCCGCCATCCCACATGTACAGTTGGAGCTCCAGTCCTGCTCCCCCGCCGATGAGGGCTGGGAGTGAGGAGACGGTGGTCCAGCCGAGGTTGGCTCGACGGCCATCTATGCGCCCTCGCCGCGGTGGACATGCCCCGATGATGCGCTCGACCACTCCCGCCGAGATTCGTCAGTGGATCGACTCGACCCCACAGTATTCGGACCAGCAGGAGTAGTCATAGGAGGGGTAGTAGTTAGTGCACACACACGCCACATAGTAGAGGACAAACCTTCTTTTGTATATGAGGTTGTCTCCTTTAGGTGCACATGGGTATGGGTGTAGTTTCTCTTGTATTTGCTTTTTATGATTTCCTTGTATTGCATTTCAGTTGTATTTTGCTTCATGATGTATCAAATAGTCCTGCCACTTTGGGTAGGCACGTTATATATATATGATTCAGTTGATGTTCCCATGACATGATGTGTTTCTTATGCTTTGCTTATATGTTTCTCTATGCTTCTCTTATGGATTCGTGCGTGGCTCTCACTTTGATTTTAAATTCCAAAAAGAAAAATTTTACCCATATTTCCGCTAAGTATTTTCTAAGTAAAAGATGAGACCAAGAGGTAATATTCTAAAGATTAACCTAAGTACATACTAGTAGTCTTGGGTTAAGATTTAGGGTGTTACATTTGCACTATCATATGGTCTTATTTATTCCATTGGTTCAGGATCATGAAACAGTGCATGGGAGCCATCTAAAGCTAAATTGGACAAATAAGCTAGATAGTATCCAATGTTGGTGCCGAACATAATTGGTATAACCTCTACCCTTCATTTAACATTTAAATCAATGTTTGTTGTTGATAGTAAAAGTTTTACTTACTCTGTCTTGACAAACTTCATATTTTTATTCAAACTTGGTGCATCTTAGTCCTCTATCCTTAGTGCTTGTTCTTACCTAGAAATAGCAGTAAGGATGCAAGTAGCTTCGACGTCCGTGGAAACGGGGGGTAGGGTACCTGCAAAGACACTCCGACGCTCAAGTCAGTGAATGAAAGAGGCATAGAGTGGTAAAAGATAGTGTGTAATTAAGGTTGTGATACCTTGGGGCGTTAAGCCCCTTATACAGTAAGGTGACCCCGTGGTAGATCCGTTATGATCTTCCTTAAATGTAGGAGATATACCTGTGATTTGATTAGTTATCAGAGATAATTATCGGATATAATATATATAGTAGGATAAAGGCGGATTATGTGTAGATATAGTGAGATATTCCTGGCTAGATCCGTGATGTAATCTTTTAAGGGGTACTTTCTTCCTTGTGAAAGATCTGTGGCCCATAGAAGAGGTCTCCTAGACTGGACCGAGGTCTGGATCCTTTATCCGAGGTCTTGTGTTTTGGACCGAGGTATAGGCCCAAATTTTCTAGTCTAGTACATAGCCCCCGAGCTTGGTTGAATTCTGAGGACTTCATGCCGAGCTCAAAAGAAGTTAAGTCTTTTCGTTTGCAGTGGTGGCCGTAGTTGGAGAACGTGCGCTACACATGTCATCTTTCTATTGGGTGAGCAATCACTTCTCATAAATGCGGGGATCGTGGGTTCACTTATTCACCATTAGATTAAAGTGATAAGCCCCATGTCATTGGATATTATGAATGTTTCAGATACGTTATTAATTGGAGGGAAGTGCTTCTAATCGTTGGATGAATTCCAGTTTCTGAGTAAATGAGCAAAAGGCTTTTCAGATTTTCATTTCTGGAAAACTCTTGTTCTCGTTCTTCTCTGTTATCGCTCCCTGTGCTAAGCCGTCTGTGAGCTTTTCAAATCGTGCGTCCATCCTTTTATTGCTTCAAATCGGTTAGTTGATTTATTTCTTTGCCTTCTTTACTTTAGTCGGTTTACATTTCTGTATCTGGAACCCTAGGCTAGGAGATTGTTGTTATCTGCTTGGTTATGTTAAGGCCATTTCCTTCTGCCTGAGTTTGCTTTTATTACTTTTTTATTTTAGGTAATTTTTCGATGGCTAAAGGAGAGATTGTCTTCGTTTCTGGTAAGGGGAAAGAGATAATGAGTGAGGGTGAGGTCGTAGTCGATCCTTACAGCTGGGTTAGCGATGAGGTCAAGGAAGTGGCTTCAATTTTTTATAATAGGGAGTCGATCCGTAGGTTTAGGAGAGCTTGTTTAGTATCGACCTACGGGGAGAGTAAGATAGAATGCGCTCCTTGTGGTCCCGGTGATAGGGTGTGTAATTATAGGAAGGATGAAAGGGAGGCCGACTTTATTTACACGTATATAGATTTCTTTGAGAAATTAGATGTTAGGGTCCCTTTTACCCGTTTTGAGGAGGGGTGTTTAAATAAAGTAAATGTTGCCCCTTCTCAACTTCATCCGAACAGTTGGGCTTTTGTCCGAGCCTTCGAGAATTTATTTGCTATGCTCGGTCATGAGCCTAGTATGGATGTATTTTTTTATTTTTTCCAAGTTAAAGGTGTTGATAAGGGTACCTGGATTTCTTTTAGTAGTGTACCCCGAAAAAAGCTATTAAGTTTGTTAACTTCTAGTTTTAAGAAGTTTAAGGAAAAATTTATCAAGGTGAGGTCCATCGAGTCTGAGTTTCCCTTTTTCTTATATTCTGATGGTTTGGAGAGGTTTCCCCTTTATTGGCAACACAATCCTTGCCAAATTTTGAGAGTAGAGTATAGTTCTCTTTCCTTCTTGGACCAAATGGTGGTTGATTTCCTGGAGGAGTGTGTGAGTCCCAGCTCTCCACTCTCTTGTGGGATTTTATTGGAGTGGGATTTGATAATAAGAGGGTTCTCGATCATATAGGTAGTATTTCCGAGCTATTGTCTTTTATTTTCGCCGATCTAATTTTATTATATTGGTTCTAATCTTGGTAAATTTTTCAGGTGAGATGGCCCCAAAACTAGGTCCTAAGGAGCTGGCCGCTCTCAAACGTCAGCGAAATGTGGTGGTGGAGGAGAGTCGAGTCCCTCCTATTTCTCCGGGATGGGCTCGAGCTCGGGGACGCCCACCGATCCGAACCCTCTGAGAGATCGGAAGAGACCTAGGATTTCTACTGGTCTCCAAGAGAGGGAGGCAATGCCATCACTTTCACCTCCTGCTCTTGTCGGGGCTGCTGAGGTGAAGGATTTTCTTTAGTCGGTTAACTCCTCAAGCCTTTGGAGCCTTCAGTTCCCGACTCCAGAGTTTATTGACCAACAGTTCGTCCATGCCGAGGACCGGGCTTTGATGGAGAAGGCAGGGATCCCTGGTCTCTGCCGTCATCTGGAGATCCAGGGTCTCCGTCAGGCTGCCATTGCTCGATTTTTGGAGAGGCAGTATGACAGTTCTATTCATGCGTTCGAGACCTCGAGGGTTATCGCAGCCGATTACAAGGCCGAAAAGGAGCAGGCCAAGTTGAAGCTAGCCGAGGAGAGGAGGGGCAGGCTTGAGGCCAAAAAAGCTTATGAAGACAAGATCGATAGCCTCATTACTAGGCTGAAAACCAAGGCTGATGCATCGAAGCTCAAAATCCAGGAGTCTGAAGCTGGGAAGAAGGTGTTCGAGGTGGAGAATAAGAGGTTGACTGAGGAGAACAAGTGCTTGCAAGATGAGGTGGGCCTTCTGAAGGACGATGTGGTCAACCAATACACTGTTGGTTTTGACCGTGCTTTGGACCAAGTCCGATTCTTTCATGGGGACTTGGACTTGAGTCAATGCGGTCCATTCAAAGAGGTAGTTGACGGTGCATTGGTCGACCACCTTGCTGATGAAGGGGCCAAGGTCTCTCCAGTTGTTGAGCCAGTTCCCGCAATCGTTCCTGGTGATGGGGCTCCTTCAGACTCTTAGTTTTTAGGGTTTTTTCTTTGTATGGTTATGTTCGGATATTTGATAAGTACTTATATTGTTTGCAAGACCTTTTATTTGGTTAAATAGTGATTTTTCTCAGTTCAGAAATTGATATGATCGATATAATGTATGCTTGGACCATATACTAAGGATGATATGATCGGATGGAAAGTAAGAACGAGGGTGTTCTTAATTAATCTAGTTAAAATGATTTATTCAATGTGATGAATGTAATGTATGTTTTGATTCATATAATCAAGATGGTATAATTGGATGTCACAATGCATGCTCGGATTATATTGTGGTGGATAATTATATGATCGAGTAATGTTTAAATTATGAAAATGGCTGATCCCTGAATTGAGACAGGGAGTGTTCCTCCTCTGTTGCTGTTCCAAGGTTGGCGTTTTACTGTTCGGATTATATGAGGCGAGGTCGATGCAGAGGTGCGTCTTCACCACTTGGCGAGGGCCAAGGTTGTCGTGAGCATAGCAGTTTTGTCCCTCTACTGCCTGGGACTGGCACTGAGGCTTCTGTAGAGGTGCGCCTTCACCACTTGGCGAGGGCCAAGGTTGACGTGAGTATGGCGGTTTTAACTCTCTACTGCTCGGGACCAGAGCCGAGGCTTCTGTAGAGGTGTGCCTTCACCACTTGGCGAGGGCCAAGGTTGACGTGAGTATGGCGGCTTTAACCCTCTACTGCTCGGGGCTAGAGCCGAGGCTTCTGTAGAGGTGTGCCTTCACCACTTGGCGAGGGCCAAGGTTGACGTGAATATGGCGGCTTTGTCTTTGTTTGCCAATCTGCAATCAAGTGATAAGCTGAATAATGTATTAAAAAATGGATTACATCGTCTGCCACCGAAGTGTTTGGCTCATATCCGATCATGCCTCGTTAAAACCTTTGATGGTAAAACCCAGTGGGATAAAACCCGTCAAAGGAAAAAGAGTGCACCCATCGCATATGATTTAAGGCGTTACAATTTTAACTGTAGTACTTCCTTAGGGATGCAGCATTCCATGTTCTCGGAAGTTCTTGTCCTGAGAGCTCAGCTATTTTGTATGCTCCTCAGCCTACAGCTTGTGTTACTCGGAATGGTCCCTCCCAGTTAGGGGCTAGTTTTCCATCTCCCGGAGGCTTCCTTTGTAGTTCTACTTTGCGTAATACCAAGTCCCCGACCTGGAAGGATCTTGGGTCGAGCTTTTTATTGTAGAGTCGGGCCAACCTTTGTTTGGTTGCTTGTTCTTTGATGTGGGCTAGTTCTCTGTCTTCTTCGATAAGATCAAGCTCGGCCGTTCTATTTTCATCATTTGCCTCTTCTATGATTGCCATTCGTTGGACGTTGGGTTGAGCAACTTCTACTGGGAGCATAGCTTCACTACTAAAAACGAGTCTGTACGGTGTCTCCTGCGTTGAGGATTAGGCCGTAGTATGATACCCCCATAAGACTTCGGGCAAATCATCGGCCCATAAGCCTTTTCTTTTGTCGAGCTTCTTCTTGAGTGCGGTGAGGATGACTTTATTCGTGGCCTCGGTGAGGCCATTGGTCTGTGGATGTTCTATGGAAGTAAACATGTGCTTGATTTGGAAGTTGTCGCAGAGCTCCTTCAATCTTTGGTCTGTGAATTGTGTGCCGTTATCTGTGATTAACTCTTTGGGGAGCCCGAACCTACATATGATTCTTTTCTAGATAAATTTCCTCACATTTTTTGCTGTGATTGTTGCGAGAGGTTCTGCCTCGATCCATTTGGTGAAGTAGTCAATGGCTACTACCAAGTATTTGAGTTGCCCTGGTGCCAGGGGAAATGGACTGAGTAGATCAATTCCCCATCTGTGGAAAGGCCAGCTGGCTTCCAAGAAGTGTAGTGGTTCTGGATGTCTTTGGGAGACGTAAGAAAATCTCTGGCATTTGTCGCATCTTCATACAAATTCCTAGCAGTCAGTCTTCATAGTGTTCCAGAAATACCCCGCTCGGAGTATCTTGGCAGCAAGAGCTCGGTCTCCTATGTGGTTTCCGCAGACTCCTTCATGGACCTCGGCCATAACATCGTTTACCTCCTGGGGGCCAAGGCATTTTAAGAGCGGCAATGAGTACCCTCTCCTGTAAAGTTGGTCGCCACATAGTGTGTAGAAGCTAGCTTGCCGTTTGAATTTTTTATCGTCGGATAGCGAGGTTGGGAATTCTCCAGATGTTAGGTATCTGAGGAATGGAGTTCGCCAATCTTGGCTTCCGATCTCAGTATTACAACATTCGGATTGAAGGCAGCTCGGATTTTGAAGCTTTACCTGGATCACGGACTTGTTGTTCTGTGGTTTGCTCGTGCTGGCAAGTTTAGAGAGAATATCTGCCCTGGTATTGTGCTCTCTTGGTATGTGAGTTATTTCGCAAGAGGCAAAGTGTTGCATTAAATTCTTTACCAGTGCTAGATATTTCTCTAGTAGAGGGTCTCTAGCTGCAAAAGTTCTGTTCACCTGTCCGACGACTAGCTGAGAATCTGCCTTTACTTCAAGCTTTTGAACTCCGACTTCTTTGGCGAGCTTGAGACCAGCAATTAAGGCTTCATATTCGGCTTGGTTGTTACTGGCTTGGAATTGAAACTGAAGAGATTGTTCTATTAAAATTCCTTCTCCATTCTCTAGTGTGATTCCAGCCCCACTTCCTTTCCCGTTGGCGGCTCCATCAACATGTAGTCTCCAGGAGCTAAATTCTTGTTGAGGAGTCTGTGAAAGCTCGGCCACGAAGTCGGCAAGAGTTTGTGCTTTAATAGGGCCTCTAGGTTGGAATTCTAAGCTGTATTCTGATAATTCTACAGACCATGAGATCATTCTTCCAGCCAATTCGGGCTTAATCAATATTTGCCGAATAGGTTGTTCTGTGCGAACGACAATGTGATGACTCTGGAAATATGGTCTTAATTTTCTGGCTGATACTACGACTGCATATGCTAGCTTTTTGATTTTTTGGTATCTCTGCTCCGGACCTTGGAGTGTTTTACTGATGAAATACACGGATTGTTGTATCTTGTCTCTTTTTGTGACGAGGACTGAACTTACGGCGTGCTCGGTTACCGAAAGGTAAAGAAAGAGAGTCTCTCCAAGGTGGGGCTTAGTAAGCACAAGAGGTGTTGAGAGTAATACCTTTAACTCAGTGAAAGCCTTTTCGCAATCCTCAGACCACTCAAAAGACGTCTGCTTTCTTAGCTTTTTAAAGAATGGAGCTGCTTTCTCAGCTGATTTTGATAAAAAGCGAGACAGCGCCGCTAGGCGTCCTGTTAATTGTTGCACTTCTTTCATCGAGCTTGGACTTCTCATTTCCACTATTGCTCGACATTTGTCCTGGTTCGCTTCTATTCCTCGGTTGGTGAGCATAAAACCGAGAAACTTTCCTCCGTGAACTCCGAATGCACATTTTTCTAAATTCAATCTCATGTTGTATGTTCGGAGCTGTTGGAATAGCTCTTTGAGATCTCCTATATGGTCTCCTGCTGGGGATGTTTTAGCCACCATATCATCAACATAGACTTCGACATTTCGACCAATCTGTTCCTCAAAAACTTTGTTCATGAGTCTCTGGTAAGTGGCCCCTGCATTTTTCAAGCCAAAAGGCATGACTTTGTAACAAAAGTTGGCATGTTCTGTAAGGAAGGCTGTCTTATCCTCATCTTCCAGGTGCATTCTGATTTGGTTGTACCCTGAGTATGCATCCATAAAGTCAGATATTGGTAGCCAGAAGCATTGTCGACGAGTTTGTCGATGCTTGGGAGCGGGTAGGAATCCTTTGGGCAAGCTTTGTTAAGATCAGTGAAGTCTACAAACATGCGCCATTTGCCCGAGCTTTTCTTTACCATTACCATGATTGCTAGCCACGTGGTATATCGTATCTCCCTGATGAACCCTACTTTAAGGAGTTTCTTCGTCTCTTCCAAAGCTGCTTTCTGACGCTCGACTCCCAGAGTTCTTTTCTTCTGTGTTATGGGCCGAGCTTTTGGATTGACCATTAATTTATGACTGATTACATCCGGGTTTATCCCTGGCATATCGGCCGGGGTCCATGCGAAAAGGTCCGCATTCTTTAAAAGCAATGTGGAGAGCTCTGAAGCCAAGCTTGGAGGTAGGTGGGTTCCGATGAACGTTACCTTTTCAGCCGTATCTCCAATTTGGATCGGCTGCAAGTCATCGGCCGGCTATGGTCGGTTCTGAATTTCTCCTCTGGGATCCAGCTCTGAGACCAGGGGGATTTGATCGGTGTGGAATACATTATGTATCTGCTCAGGTTTCTGCTTTTCTGTGGATTTGACCTTCAAGTATTCGTTGTAACAAGTCCTCGCTTCTTTCTGGTCAGCGTGTACTACGCCGACTTTTGATTCGAATACTGGGAATTTCATGGCCAAATGTGGTGTTGAGACCACAACTCCTAGGGCGTTCAGTGAAGGTCGCCCTAGAATTATGTGGTAGGGACTATTTGCATCAATGACGAGGTACTAGAGGTCGACCGTCTTTGTCAGTGGTTCCGTGCTGAATGTTGTCCTGAGCCATACGTAACCGAGTACCTTTACTCTGTTTCCGGTGAATCCGACCAGTTCGCCATTGTAAAGGAGGAGAGAGGCTTCGGATAGTTGCATCCGCTTGAAGGTGGAATAGAAGAGTATTTCAGCTGAACTCCCCTGATCCACGAGGACTTTCCTGACCAAGAAATTTCTAGCAAGAATGGAAATTACAATAGGGTCGTGTAAATTTTTATCAATTCCTTTGAAATCAGAATCTGAGAAAGATATTACCGGGTTTTTGGTTTGTGATTTCGAGGAAGGGGATGTTCCTTCGAGTAACATGATTGCCCGGAGCGATCTTTTTCTGGCTGAGTTGCTCTCGCCTCCTCCAGCGAATCCTCCAGCAATGTGGTCGATGACACCATGGATTCTTGGTTCTTCGTGGGAGGGCAACCTCATATTTCGTTCAGATTTTCTTCGTCTTGGTGGGGATTCGCTATCCGAGGATGTTGAGGAACCTCGGCGTTTTCTTCGTTCCTGGCTTCGGCCTCTTTTCTTTTCTTCTTTCTTGTTTATTGACGAATTGCTTGAGATGTCCATCTCGGATAAGACGTTCAATTCTATTCTTCAGGCTTTTGCATTCGTCTATTGCGTGCCCTCTGGAATTATGATATTCACAGATTTTGTTTTGATCTGTGCCTTTTGGTCCTAGCCAAGGATCACCTTTAGTTGGCTTCAAGAGCTGAGCGCTGAATATCTCCGTCAGGATTGTACTTGCCCTGGCGTTGAGCGGGGTGTAAGTAGTAAATCCTGGTTCCGAGTATCAAGTATTCTTCTTGTGTTTATGCTTGCCTTCTTGGTGCTTCTGGTCCGAGTTATCCTTGTTTTGTTTCTGATTCTGCCTCTCCGCTGCTCGGAGCTCCTAGGCATTGATGTATCCGAGGGCTCTCTCCTGGAGTTCATGTATGGTTCTCGGTCTGGTGATTGCTAGGCTTTCTTTGAATGGTCCAGATCGCAAACCTATTCTGATTTGGTGGAGTTCCACTGCTGGATTAAGGTTAGGTATTTGGGATGCTTCTTCTTGGAATCGAGTCAGATCGCAGACCTATTCTGCTTTTTCTCCTAAATATTTGTTGTGAGTGCCACCTCGCTTTCATTTGACGCAAGGTGGCTCCATTCTGTTATGCTATTTGCGACTTTGGTAGCTTTAGCAATGTAATTCGGAGATGTGTTCCTAGAGTTACAATTTCAAAATTCATTTTACATCTTTCTTTTCTTTGAATTCTTTATTATAAGTAAAAGATGTGGGGCAAATATATACAATACTGTGCTCACTACAAAATTAATATATATTTCACTAGTTTTGCTTTTTTTCTTCGTATGAAATTTTTTAATTTCTTGTATAATATGTTTGAGACTGATGAATCATTTTACTTCTTTTACGGTGTCCCCTTTTATAGAAATTCTATTCCTCTATAGCTATAATAGTATTGATTAACACATTTTGTTCTGCTAGCATGTTTGAAACATATAATGAGAAGTACTAGAAAAATAAATAAAGAAAAATCATTTCCTCGATTGTGATAAATTTTATTACATGCTGGTAACTAGACTCTAGATTGTGCATTCCAATTGTGACAAGTTTTTGTACTTGTTTTGAAGTTGTTGTGCTGATAATTTGTTTATAGCCGGCAAAGCCTGAAATGGATACTTTGTTGCATGTCAATATTAGTCATAGTTATCTAATCAACTGTAAGATGATTATGAGATTCTGTAATATAAATAGAAAACGATGTAATATATTTAATCATTTTCTTTTTAATAGCAAATTAAGATTACATTTCAAATTCAGTTGTCAGTGTTGCAGGATGAATATAAATAATTATGCAAATTGGCTTACTTTGACAAGGAGCTTCCTTTACTAAAATCAGAGCTTTGGAGGGACATGGGATGACAGACCTTTCAAAAAATTAGCTCTATATTTTTTTATTTTATGTAAACTATTTCTAGATGTTTTGATAGGTTGGACTATCATTTTGGAAAGGCTTTATTAGGCCTCCATTTTTATGTATATAGATTTGCAAATATAAGTTACATGAGATTTACACTAATTGTACAACGGATGACCTCCCTTTCGGGAGATATTTAATTTTGTATAATACTTCTATATTTACTTTATGATGATGTTATACAAGAAAATTTGTTGTGTAAAGGTATATTATGAACAACTTACCTGTAGAATACTAAAATTACCAGCATATTATGAACAACTTATTAGCAAAAGTTGTCTACTTAATAGCTAAAGTAATATTTGTATACATATCATTCCAATTTGCCAAATACCTTACAAATAGTTCCCTAATGCATTATGAGAATGATAAAATGTTCTATGACCAACAAATTGTTGCCCTACCTTTCACCAACAAATTGAAATCATTTTCTATGACTAATAGATTTTCTTTTCTTATCTTTTTAAATAAATCTAATAGATTTTATCACAAAAGAGTGATAATGCACTTTGAAATGCTTCAACACATTTTCACATAGCCTTGCTCTGTAGTTTGACATTATACATGTCATTTCAATTTGTCAAATACCTTAAAAATAATTCCCTAATGCATTATAAGGATAACAACCCTTGAATTTTAAATTTTGTTGCCCCACTTATCACTAACAAATTGAAATCATTTTCTATGACCAATAGATTTTTTTTTTTAGATAAATCTAATAGATTTTATTACAAATGAGTGATAATGCAATTTTGAAAGACTTCAACACATTTTCACATGAGATTAGTGTGCACTTTGACATTTTCCAACACACTTGGATTTGGAGTTACTGTCCATTCACATGCTTTGAGAAGCTTTTGGCTGAGATGCAGTAAACTTATAAGCTTTGACCAAAACTTATAAGCTAAAATTGAAAGACTTATATGCAAAATTGGCGTTCTTAACTGCCATTTTTTCATAGCTATAATGACCCCTTGGACATGTCACTTTGTCTAAATAGGTACAACAATGCACTCTGAGTCAACAAATAAGTTTTCTCTAATAATATGAGTGTATGGTAAATTCATGTGCAGGCATTTCGTAGAATGTAATGTAATGTTTGACTCATGATTGTTTGACTTGTCCATAGAATGTAACTATAGAGGATGAAATCGCCTGAACAAAGTTTGGAAAAAATGTTATTCACCTTACTTATACCATTTGTGTTAGTAAACAAGTTGCAATTGTCTTTTAGTTAAACAAAACAAGGAATTAATGCTATAGCCATACTCTATCTAAGCTTGTAAAAAATACCAAATATGTTGATAAGTCTCATGAAAAATGCATGTAATTAAGTCACTTTGTTGGTCATTCCGTAGTTTTTTAGAAATATAATAATAAATAACAGTAGCTAATAATACTTTTCCAAAATAATCTTGGAAACATTTGCAAGATAAGTCTTTAGCTATTTAGACAAAGTGACATGTCTAATAGGTCATTTCACATAGTATATAACTATGAAAAAATGGCAGTTAAGAATGCCACTTTAGCATATAAGTCTTTCTATTTTAGCTTATAAGTTTTCTGCATCATAGCCAAAAGCTTGTCAAAGTATGTGAATGGACATTATATCCATGTCAGAGTGCATTGTTGTGCCTATTTAGACAAAATGACATGTCCAAGGGGTCATTTCACAAGTATATAGCTATTAAAAAATGGCAGTTAAGAACGCCAATTTTGCATATAAGTTTTTCAATTTTAGTTTATAAGTTTTGGTCAAAACTTATAAGTTTACTGCATCTCAGCCAAAAGCTTCTCCAAGCATGTGATGGACAGTAAATCTAAATCCAAGCATGTTGAAGCATGTCAAAGTGAGCACTAATCTCATGTGAAAATGTGTTGAAGCTTTTCAAATTGCATTATCACTCATTTGTAATAAAAATCTATTAAATTTATCCAAAAAAAATCTATTGGTCATAGAAAATGATTTCAATTTGTTAATGATTGGTGGGGCAACAAAATTTAAAATTCGGGGGTTGTTATCCTTATAATGCATTAGGGAGCCATTTTCAAGGTATTTGGCAAATTGGAATGACATGTATATAGATAATACTTTGGCTGTTAAGTAAAGAACTTTTCCTGATAAGTTATTCATAATATGCTAGTAATTTTGGTATTATGCAGGTAAATTGTTCATGATATGCCTTTACACTATAAATTTTCTTGTATAACATCATCATGAAGTAAATATAGAAGCGTTATACAAAATTAAATATCCACCTCTTCAATGAAAGGTCATCGTTGTACAATTACTATAAATCTCATGTAACGTATATTTGCAAATCTATATACATAAAAATGGAGGCCTAATAAAGCCTTTCCAAAATGATAGTCCAAACTATCAAAACATCTAGAAATAGTTTACATAAAATAAAAAATTCTAGAAATATTCTAAAACTACATGGACAAAAATATATGTGAAAGACAACAAAGTTTTAAAACCCGCATTGCAAGATCCACTGACTAGCTTTCTTTCTTCCTTTCTTGACCAAACACCATAGATTAGACCATATCTTTCAAAGGCAATTCAAATTATAGAGTACATTCTAATGATTATACCCCTATCCAGCATATTAACTCGCTTTGAATACCTCATTAAAAAATAATCGCTCCACATCACACCCATGCCTCGCAAATCTGGTCAAAGTAGAAATAACCCCATCATAGCAAAAGTGCAGTATATATCAATTTAAAGCAGCAACAGATGATAAAGATTTACCTCATTTCAAATTTGTTTTGCAGTGCTCACCATAAAGTTAAACTTTATAGAATGAGTATTTTCAACAAACTAAATAATTGATAGCAGAAGCAAATCTTTATAAGGAATACTATTACTGACCATTACTAATATTGGAGAGGGGAGTTCTCATGATGCTTGTATTCAATGTTGATTAAGGTATACCAAATAAAGTGTGTTTCCATGATGGGTTAATCAAGAACATTGTGCATATATATATATATATATATATATATATATATATTTCATTTTTTATGATGGAGTTGAAGCTAAACTTGATTCACTAATAAAACAATTCAAGCAAGCCAACATGTAATGAAAACCCCAAAAATCCACCACAAGGCATCATCCATAGCATAGAATAGCCAAACAATAAATAAAAGAGGATCAAAGTGCATTTTGAGAGGAGACATAAAACACAGCACAATATGCAAAAAGATAAATATTCACTCAATTTGATGTGCTTTCCTTCCTCTACGCTTTCTATAACACAAAGAAGAAGGAAAAATACATCCCAAAATAGTATTAAACCCTAAACACATCATGAATATATAAAAATAAATAGCAAGTGGAAGCCAAGCACGAGAGAGCCATTTTCAATCTGTTAAAAGAAAAAAGTGAGTAAATGGAAATGAAATCTTTGGGGTTTGGTTTTGTTTTGTTGTTGAGTTATGAAGAATAGGAACGAGGAAAAGGGAAGAGAAGGGGCTAAAGGTGTGGTTAGGTGGAAGAGAAGGGAATGTGAGAACTAATGTGAAGGTGGGAAGGGACAAATCTTCATTTGAGAAAGAGAAAAGAGAGTCTTTTAGACGAGGCTGCATTTGATAAAGAGGAGAGAGAAACAGAGGTATATGAATGGCGGAAACTCTTTTAGCTTTTCCTCCTGTGTGAGCACCTTTTCATTTAAAGGAGTTCCTACAATGTGCTCAATTCTTTAATGTCCACGCTCCACCACCATTCCTTTTTTTGTCTTTTTGTGACATGCTAGCATAGTTGTGCAAAAGTTGTTCCAATGAGTCGTACACGTAACAGCTCTCTCCGCTCTAACAATTATTGAGGCTCTTGCAAAGAAGTTCATTTCCGCTCTAACAATTATTGAGGCTCTTGCAAAGAAGTTCATTTCGCAGCATGGAGATAAAGAGAGGAGCACAAAACGACAAGGAAAAAAGGAAGGAGAAGCAAAGAAAAGAAGAACTGATCGAGTGTTCTGTTGTGGGTTCTTGTTTCAATGTGATATGTGCCCTTTGGTGTGTTCAGAATTTCGTTTTTACTTGCTCGCTTTTTTGTGCTTTGTTCCTTGTGTTCCTTTGTAGGTTTGTTGTTCGTCTTTGATTGTTTGCTTCTCTCTTTTGAGAGCCATGAATGCTTCCTTAAAAATTATATACAAAGAAAAAAAAAAGTTATTCGCCAGGAAAATTTTCTAGAAAATGGTTGCCAAAATTATGTAGTAAATTTTTAACCACTTATAATTTTGTCAAAATTACTCAAACTTTATGTCAATTGTTGTCTAAAAGTCTTCTAACAACCATCCTTCAAGGAGAGTTATATCGATCCGATCTTTCTTTTTATCCTAGTCCCTTGAGGAAGGTTTTTCAAGAGCTGGCTGCAAAAACGAATCAAAACCAAAATGAATACGTTTGTGGCAAGTTTAAGTAATTAACTTTTTATTTTTCATCCAAAGTATTCACCATCTACAATAATAACTAACCCTTTTGAGGTATAGAGCTTATGTGAGTCTAATATTTAGACACGAGATCTTCTTCATATATATTAATAAGAATCAAACCTTTAATTATATATTTAATAAGCATAAATAACAACCAACTGTATAGTCCTCATGGTTAATTAAGTAATTAACTAGTTAAATTTATCATAATTTCATTAAAAAAAAAAAAAAAACATAAGCCGAGCAAAAGGTTCGAAATCAGGGTATGTACGTTTATGTCCACGTTCATTGAACTGAATGCATACTTGTTCGGACTGTTCTAAAATGATGATTTTTCTTTGATTGATTCACCTACAATTGGCAAATATATTGTTCGATAAAGATTGCTAATTTACACTCTTTTTGAAAATAAGCATTTTTTTAAACCTTTTTAACAACATTTTTTCAACTGATGTTTTATTTCAATTATGTTACTAATCACACTTATTGATAATTTAGTGTCATTTATTGAATATTAGTATATTTCAATTAAAAACATTTGCTTTATTATTTCTCCTTCATTACCTACAAAAGAAAGGAAAAACATTTTCCTCCTAGAACTACAGATCACGTGGTTTTTATGCATAGACTTTTTAAAAAGTGCAAATCAATCCCCCAAACTTTTATGAATGTGCACTTTGGTTGTTTTGTTAAAGTTTCATCTTATGTTAATAGAAAATAGATGCATTATATTTCTTTAAATTTTAGACCATGTGCACTATATTTTCTAACCTAGACATGAACATGCAACTTGATACTTTAAACTTTTTAGAACTTATATGTTATTTTTATTGACAATATATAGATAAGAAAGTTAATATAAAAGGATCACTTTTTGTAGTTAGAATTTTAAGAATAGATTTGCATAATTTTAAAATTATGAGGGTAAAGCACTTATAACCTAGAATTTAAGGGACAGAATATTTTTTCCCTTTCAATAATGTCATAGAGTTTTTCCCTTTTTGGAGTTCGATAAAGAAAGAAGAACATTTTGTTTTTTAGTTAAACCAGATCGCAATAATAATAATTTATTAATTTGAAAAATTAATATTAGCGATCAATTGAAAAAAAAGGGGTATTACTTAGTTATTGGTAATTGATCACGTTTACCCACAAAAATTACATTGATAATATAACTACTAGGACAGTGCATGTCGATAAAAGAGTTTCTCGCCAATGGGTTTCTTCAGTTCAGAGGTTGAACGGTGATTCTCTCACGTAGCACAACTCGCATACAACGCATTCAATTTTTACGCTCAAAAAAATCTTAATTCAAGAGTAATTTACACTTACCTCTCTTGAAATTTGGTACAATTATATTTAACATCTCTTTATTTTATAAAATTGTCATTGATCTCTCCTAAGATTCACTAAAATTAAACTAACCTACTTTGTAGATACTAATTCGTTAATTTAAGTAACAAAGAAAAATAACATGGAGTATATATATATATATATATATATATATATATATACTAAAAAATTATAATATTTTGATAATATTTGGCATATGTATTAACTAGAATATATATTTTTAACATAAGTTATAATAATAAGTTTTTTCATGAGATAAAAAAATATTTTAATTCAATTGATCTGTTAAATATTACTAAAATATTATAATTTCATCATTAATACCTATGTATATATCACATTATTTTTCTTATAATTTAAATTAATGAACTAGTATATATGGGGGAGATCAGTGTACTTTTAGTGAACCTCATAGGAGGTCAATGATAGTTTTACAAAATAAATGAGTGCTGAGTATAATTACACTAAACCTTAAGAGGGATTAGTGTAATTTTCTCTTAATTCAAAGATAAGTAGGATGTTTAAATTATGAGTAAACACTCTATTTGGTCCTTCAAGATTTTTGTGTTGCACTACTTTATCCTTTTTAAAAAAAAATTAATATTATGGTTCCTCAAAATTGAAAATGATAGACATATTAGTCTTTCTGTTAGTTATCCATTAATAGAATTATATATGTGGCATAGTGCAATGATGTCATGCTATTAAAAGGTTGGATACAAGCAAAGTGATGTCATTTTGGAAGATATTGCACTTATTTTAATGTCTAAAATTATACAAAGTGGGTCATTTTATGACTTTTAAAAAAGATTTAAATGA
>CM062351.1:32792492-32824492 GCA_031216105.1 Dalbergia cultrata
GGAAAAAGGAAGGAGAAGCAAAAAAAAGAGCAACTGATTGATTGTTCTGTTGTGGGTTCTTGTTTCAATGTGATATGTGTCCTTTGGTGTGTTCAGAAATTCGTTTTTACTTGTCGCTCACTTTTTTGTGCTTTGGTCCTCGTTTTCCTTTGTAGGTTTTTTGTTCGTCTTTGGTTGTTTGCTTCACTCTTTTGAGAGGCATGAATGCTTCCTTTAAAATTATATACAAAGAAAAAAAAAACTTATTCGTCAGGAAAAATTTCTAGAAAACGGTTGCCTAAATTATGTAGTAAATTTTTAACCACTTATAATTTTGTCAAAATTACTCAAACTTTATGTCAATCGTTGTCTAAAAGTCTTCCGACAACCATCCTTCAAGGAGAGTTATAGCGATCCGATCTTTCTTTTTATCCAAGTGCCTTGAGGAAGTTTTTTCAAGAGCCAGCTGCAATAATGAATCAAAACCAAAATGGAATAGGTTTGCGACAAAATTAAGTAATTAACTTATTATTTTTCATCCGAGATATTCACCATCTAAAATAATAACTAACTTGTGTGAGTCTTATCTTTAGTCACGAGATTTTTTTCATATATATGGATAGAAATAATCGAACCCTTAACTAGATATTTAATAAGCATAAATAACTATGAACTGTATAGTCCTCATGGTTAATTAAGTAATTAACTAGTTAAATCTATCATAATTTCATTAAAAAAACATAAGCCGAGCAAAAGGTTCGAAATCAGGGTATGTACGTTTATGTCCACATTCATTGAACTGAATGCATACTTGTTCGGACTGTTCTAAAATGATGATTTTTCTTTGATTGATTCACCCACAATGGGCATATATATTGTTCAATAAAGATTGCTAATTTACACTCTTTCTTTTCGAAAATTAGCATTTTTTTAACCTTTTTAACAACATTTTTTTAATTGATGTTGTATTTCAACTATGTTACTAAAGAATTTTAATCACAATTATTGATAAATTTGTGTCATTTATTGAATATTAATATATTTCAATTAAGAACTTTTGCTTTATTATTTCTCCTTCATCACCTACAAAAGAAAGGAAAAACATTTTCCTCCTAGAACTACAGATCATGTGGTTTTTATGCATAAACTTTTAAAATAGTGCAAACCAATCCCCAAACTTTTATGAATGTGGACTTTGGTTGTTTTGTTGAAGTTACATCTTGTGTTAATAGAAAATCAGTAAATTATACTTCTTTAAACTCTAGGTCATATGCACTATATTTTCTAAACTAAACATGAATATGCAACTCGATACTTTAAACTTTTTAGGACTTATATGTTATTTTTATTAACAATATATAGATAAGAAAGTTAATATAAAAGGATCACTTTGTGTAGTTAGAATTTTAAGAATAGATTTGCATAATTTTAAAATTATGAGAGTAAAGCACTTACAACCTAAAATTTAAAGGACAGAATATTTTTTCCCTTTCAATAATGTCAGAGTTTTTCCCTTTTTTGAGTTCGATAAAGAAAGAAGAACATTTTGTTTTTTAGTTAAACTAGATCACAATAATAATAATTTATTAATTTGAAAAATTGATATTAGCCATCAATTAAAAAAAAAAGGGTATTACTTAGTTATTGGTCATTGATCACGTTTCCTCACAAAAATTACTTTTGAGAATATAACTACTAGGACAGTGCATGTCGCGACTATAAATGAGTTTCTCGACAATGGTTTTCTTCAGTTGAGAGGTTGAATGTTGATTCTCTCTCACACACAGCACAACTCGCATACAACGCATTCATTTTTTCCTGGCAAAAATCTTAATTCAACAGTATTTTACACTCACCTCTCTTGATGTTTAGTGTAATTATATTTAGCACCCCTTTATTTTACAAAACTATCACTGATCTCTTTTAAGATTTACTAAAATTACACTAACCTACCCTATTAATACTAGTTCGTTAATTTAAGTAACAGAGGAAAATAACATGGAATATCTATAATTAATAATAAAAAATTATAATATTTTGATAATATATATATATATATATACTAATTAGAATACATTTTTTTTATCAAAAGATATAATAATAAGCTTTTTCATGTGATAATTTTTTTTTAATTCAATTGATGTGTTAAATATTGCTAAAATATTATAATTTCATCATTAATACCTATGTATATATCACATATTATTTTTTTATGACTTAAATTAATGTATTAGTATATATGGGAGAGGTTAGTATAATTTTAGTGAATCTAATAGGAGATCAATGATAGTTTTACAAAATAGAAAAGTGCTGAATGTAAATACACTAAAGCTTGAGGGGGGTTAGTATAATTTTTTCTTAATTCAAAGATAAGTAAGATGTTTAAATTCTATGTGAACATTCTATTTAGTCCTTCAAGATTTTTGTGTTAGACTATTTTGTTCTCTATATTACTCCCTCTATTAGTTATCCATTAATGAAATTATACATGTAGCATAGTACAATGATGTCATGCTATTAAAAGGTTGGATGCAAGCAAAGCGATGTCATTTTGAAACATATTACAGTTATTTTAGTGTCTAACATTGCACAAATGGGTCATTTTATAACTTTTAATAAAGATTTAAATGACTCATTTTGTGAATTTTAATCACTAAAATGAGTCCTTTTAAATTTCATTCTACTTTGAATGGTACATGCATCACTTAACGTCTTGTTAATAGGTCACTATGCAATTTCATTAGTATTTAAATGATCAAATACATACAGAGAGACTAATATGTCATATTATTAAAATCTTGAGGGACCTTGAGTTTAATTTCAATTTTTGAGGGATTAAATTATCTTTACAAATTTTTCTTGAGGGACTACATGAGCTATTCACCCTTAAATTATTAAAAATAAGAGTAAATTTACACTTTAGTGCATGAAAGACTTTTGTTTTACATTGTACGTGCGAATCAAGTTAATTCTTAAAGTTTTAAATTTAATTAATTAACTTCTGACATTGAAATCGCTAATCATGTTGGTATCTGAATCCAAAATCGTTAAGACAACTCTAGTGTGGCAAAAAAAGAAAAGAAAATGTCCAAACAAGAAAACCCTTCTCTTGAAACAGCTGCGCCGCTCTCTCTCTCTGCTCTCTTGATACCTCTTCACCTTCATTTGCTGAAGGAGAACCTGCCTCCCATGGAGGGAATCTTTCCCTTCATGAAGGACTGGTGATCCCTTCCTGTGTTTTTTTTTTTTTTTTTAAATTAAGTATAGGCTTTACCAATGATACACTATTTTGAGCATATGATAAAAAAGAGTGAAACTGAATCATTTCTTGGCAACTCAAGATTCCATTCAGAGAGATAGAATAAAAATCCTACACACTTGATTATAGTTCACATTTCAGACAAGTCATCCAATTGAATCTAACTGGATTCCCGGCCAGGTCCCTTGTATATACGTACAAATGTTGTGACGCCAAGAAACTATTGCGATTTTTTGTGGTTCTCCTTGAAAGTGGCACCTCATGATCGTATATCATTTCAATTCAAGCCAAAGAGCTTTCTTTCTTTCTTTTTTTTTTTTTTTTTTACCTATATCATGTTTTAATTAATTTGTTATTCATTGTCTATTACAATTAATATGTTTAACTGAATCAATTAATCGATATATTGATTAAAGTAATATATACATATATCAAGAATACACGTTATCATGTACCTAACTGTTTATGACGGCAAAATTGGTCTCCAAAATTGTGGAAATCATATTAATGGAAAATCTATTTACATGATTCTCTTTTGCTGTAATTATAGAAAATCTATGTATATTAATAGAAAATAGAAAATCTATGCACATTATGGAAATCATATTAGTATTTCTAGATATGCGCTTATCATACATTGCTGCAATTACACAAAACAATTCTTTTGCTGATGGCACCAACTGGTGGGTGTGGTGAAAGATACATATGATATGAGTGATGATGAACTATTATATTAAAACGAATAGAATCATTTAGAGTGCAGGGGGACACTAATCTACCCGCAATCTCAGTGAGTCATGTAGCGATTGAATCACATTATGACACGTGTTGCACACTGATAGGCCATGGAGCTCTTGATTAGCTATTAAAGGGTGAAACCAAATGCCCCCAAGGGGGCAAGTCTACGCAGTCCCATCTAGATTCATAGTTGCTTGTCTTACTTGTTTCTTGTCTTACTTATATACTATGTTGTTCTCTCGTTGGTCAGTCTTTCTTATTAGACTAGACCCCCATTTGCATTGAATCTCTCTTTATCAATTATCATCATAAGCTGTATGTATAACTAAAAAGAGGAAGATACCTGTGTGTGCTTTTTTGTGTAACAGAGAGAGATGGAAGGAAGTGTATGTAACAAGAGCTCGTCAAAAGGGAAGAAAGATGACCTCTATCATGTTATTCATAAGGTCCGTTATTGAGATAGTCCTTATGTCAAAGCTAAGCACGCTCAGATATATATATATATATAAAGTTCCCTTCTCTTCTTTTAACATGGGAACTGTCAATTTGGTCTCTCAAATAGATTTGCATCAACTCTGTACTGATACAATTGTACCTCCATCTTTATCACTTTCTCCGAATTTCTAATAAGGTCATGATTATTGGGAAATTGAAAAAGATTATTAGACTCATGACATGTCTCATCAAAGTATATATGTTGCCTCTGGTACATCCATTGGCATTGTGGAAGATATTTAGATGGCGAAACATAAATGCTGTAGTGAAAAAATACTATATAAATTGACCAATATATACATTAATATACACATATAATCCTGAAGTAAGTGCTACCCCTGTTTGTTTCTCAAATATATATTTCAAGACATCATCTGCAGATGTAAAAGTTTAAAGCATCATTCGCTTGTTACTTACTGTCGGGTAACTAACTATATCTTTGTTTTACTTCTCAAATCATAGACAAAAATAAGTATCTATCTATAGTTCCTTGATTCTTTCCTGGCATAAAATTCGAATATGGTGATTCAATAAGATTCAGAGTATCTTCCAATTCAAGGTTCCTTTATTTTCCTTTAATTTAAATTTATTTTTTTCATGTAATATCAGCCTTTGGCAATCTTCTTCATCTGGGTTAGCTTGGAGATCTAGGTGGCATATCGACACATTAAAATATAGTTCTCAAAATATCTAAAATGCTAAACAACATTCCTGCACAGCCTAATTGAAATGGCGCACCACAGAATTCGCCCCCTAACTAATATAGTAATTCGTTCATAATACTAATTTTGTTTAAGTATTATCATGTATGACTTTCTCTAATCTATGACTATAATTGAATAATTAGAATTGTAAATAATAATTGGCCTTAGCTTTGGATCTCACCCTCAAATTAGTTTACTTATTTCCTTATTTTTGATAATTTAGTGCACAGCTATTCTTATTTGCTTGCAACCAAATGCATAAAAATTCAGCTGATCGACAAAGACCCAGAAGCAGCAATAATATTATTTTGGAAGGCAATAAATGCTGGCGATTAAGTGGACCGTGCTCTAAAGGACATGGCTCTGGTGATGAAGCAATTAGATAGAGCAGAAGAGTCTCTTGAAGCCATCAAGTCTTTTAGAGGTCTTTGTTCAAAACAATCCCAAGAGTCTCTTGACAATGTACTTGTTGACCTCTACAAGGTACCTTTAATTTGTACCTGGCTGAGTTTTGAATTCCATAATACTATAATTTCTTTAAATTCATAGTGTACGTATCTTTCGTTCCATCATGTTCAGATCAATACTATTTGGTATACCATTTGTTTAACTCACAAGGAAATGTTATTGAAATTTAATATGAGTACTGCTATTTTAACACAAAAAAATGGGTGTCTATTCAGGGTAAATTTCAATAACATGTCCTTGTGAGTTAAACAAATGGTATACCAAATAGTAGTGATTTGAACATGATGGAATAAAAGATATGTACACGAGTACTGCTATTTTAACACAAAAAAGTGGGTGTCTATTCAGACACCCACTTTATAACCATTCGATGTGATAGATGTTCCCATTTATTCTTAACATCTATCATATCTAATGATTATCAAGTCGGTGTCTGATTAGATACCTACTTTTTTAGTGTTAAAATATCATTATCCGATTTAATATATCGGTTCCACATATTTAATGTATTGGTTTGTTCGAGTGAATAGTAATTTCCAATCGGAGAGTGTAGGATACTTTGATATTAGGACCACTCATTTAGAGTGCATTTGTTTTAACATTTTATGATAAAAAAAGTTATTTTAATTAATAATATTTTTATAAAATTTATTTAACTAAGTTTTTATCTAAAAACTAAAAAAATAATCCACTTTTAACTTTTGAGTAAAAAATGGGATATGTAGTTTCTAAAAATTTTTATTAATTTTATTAGTTAAAAAAATCTATAAAATAATTGAAAGAAACACATCTTTTATTAACTATATACTGCCAATTTGGAACTAGCTAGAGGTACCTTCATTTCATTAGAAAGCTTTCTGATTTGTAAGTGGGTAGCTCTTGTGAATTTCTTGTTTCATATCCGCATGAACGAACAACATATTATAGTATTATAAAAAATTGTGCGATTTGTCATTAATTTAATCAATAAATAGCCACATAAAAATTGGTCTAACAATTTCTTTTTTCCAAAAAAAATTGACTCGGGGAAACCTTGGTTGGGCATACACGCAAAAGACAAACTATATGATGGCTGAGGTAGTGTTCAAGAAAGCCCAAATGATAGATGCAGATGCCAACAAGGCTTGCAACTTGGTGCTATTGCTTATGAGGCAATCACGTTATGAGGAAGCAAGTTTGATTCTTGAAGATATCTTGCAATGAAAAATTCCTGGGTCAGATGAAGTCAAGTGCAGAAAAAAAGCCGAGGAGTTGCTTGCAGAATTGAATTCTAACCTACCCCAACCGCATGTTATGGATGTTTTGGGCCTTGAAGATGACATTGTGAAAGTGTTAGATCATTTGCTAAATGCATGAGGCTCAAATAGATCAAGAAGGCTTCCAAATTTTGAGGAAATCTCTCCATTTAGAGATCAATTGCCATGTTGAACAAAGAAAGATCAATTGGCATGCTAATATTAAAAGCTTAGTTTTCCTTGTATTTTGCACTATGACTTTTTAGGTGGGGCATGTAGCTCTTTTTCTTCTATTCTCTTCCTCCAATCTTTTTCTTCATTTTTGGGTACGGGAAAAATAGAATAAGGTGTGCTTTATTTTGTATCTTGTTAAAAAAAAATGGAATAATAATAATAAATAGCACTCAAAAGATGAGTATAGTGTTGCATATAGTATTTGATGAGTATTGTGATATCTCAAGGTTAGACGCTCTTAAAAGGTCAATTTTTAGTTAAGATAGGATTGGAAAAGGTCTTGGTGAGGTTTGGAGGCCCTTGCGATGATTTTTGGGCCAATCAGGCATGCAACATCGCACCAGAGCACACTGCAGCATGCAATCCAGATTTTTGGGCATGGTACAACATGGGTTCACATGGATCAGATGGAAATCCTATGTGCCCTATGGTGTCCCCTTCGTGATCCCTCCAATTATTTATTAACACGATAAGAATAAAAACAGATTTAAAAATTTATAAATTACCAGATATATAATATATATCTGTCATGTGTCAATAAATTATTAAGGACACAAGAAAGAGAACACTATTTGGGAACAAAAATTTTTCATCTCACATGGATCAATATAAAAAAGTGTTATTTTTTATGCATAGTATAAATATGTCATGTCTCAACACCCCAAATGTTTTTGCTTATTAAAACCCGAGCTACCCTTCTCTCTTTCAATAAGAATTTTGGTCCAAGGCAATGCTTATAAATCATTGCAAAAACACACAGAAAGTGTTGCCTTTGATCTAAGGCAACCCTTTCCTCTCTAAGGCAACACTGTTCTGTGCATTGGCTATACTACCGTTGCCCTTCCTCTAAGGCAATGCTTTTTTGACAAAAGGCAACAGTTGATTCAAAAAGTGTTGCCTATTTAGGTACAAAAGGCAATGCTTTTACTAGCTGTCAAAGGCAATGCTTTAACAAACTTTTATGTGTTACCATTTCTTCCATTTAAGGCAATGCTTTTCAAGCATTGGATTTTTTGTTTATAAAGGCCACTCTTTAAACTGTTGCCTTTTCTCTAGTTAGCTGGAACTTGCAACAAATGTTGACTTTTTCATTTATTAAAACCAACACTTTTAAGGTGTTGCCTTTACTTTGATTAAAGTCAACACTTTTTATGCGATAGCTTCACTTTGATTAAAGGCAACATTCTTTGAACATAAAAGCATTGCCTTTTTTGCGAATTCAACTCTATTTATTTTTGAAAGAGTAGCTGTTTTTCCCATTTTCTTTTTTGGACTCCAAATTTTATGTTTCTTAAAATTATTACCTTTTCTATTCACTAAAAACATTATTTCAAACAAAAAATTTAACATTTATTGCAACATTAATTTTTCAATTTCAAATTTGTAACTATTTAACTAAATTAAATAAAATAATTCACCACTAATATGCAAAAGATAAGTCATTAATATATACATATAGTCCATAATATTTGCTAATACATAGTTTCTAAATGGAAACAAGTCATCCATTGAAACCAAAATGTAGCCAAGCCAATATATATTGTTTGCAAAAGCATACCAGTCATAAGAACTAAACACAAAATAAATCTCCATATATATAGTCCAACATAAATCACATCCACTGCAAGTTCTTTGTTTTTTGTATCAGTTATTCAACTCTTTGTTCTCTGCTTGAGTTCCGCATGCATTAAACTCGATCTGCAGCAAATAAACCCACCAATTAAAATTCAAAATATTATTAAGCTTAATTTAGTTCGTAGCTATATTTACAAAACACAAGAAAGAAAGGAAAAGAAACTATCAAACCCAAATAACTCTTAAATTTCCTACACCTGTTATAGTAAAAATAATGGCAACTAATACACAACCAGCAACACAGACAAAATAGGAGCTTGATTTACAGCATCATAAAAATTTTAATGATCACATAAGAATGAGTTAACTAGAGTTGGACTTTTCGATGATGAGCTCGGAAGCATAATACAAAACAAGAGAGTTAACAATCATGCAAGGCAAGGGATTTTGGTAGCAATACTCACAAACATAGATACAGGTATATATGTGAAAAATTGAAGAAAGCTCCACCTTGTAGAAGATGCTGTCACAACATCACTTTATGTTGAGAAAATTAGAAAAGAAGAACATTTTGAAGACAGAACAATAGTTTATATGAATTGATATAGGGACTATTTTGACAAATTCTCTTGTTAAATAATCCTATACATTTAAATATAATAGTGCCAGAATAAACTTTTAACACACAAAAGGAATAATTTTTAGCATCACACCAATAAAAAATTCACAAAAATTGCACAATTCAATTCCAATTAGCATAACAATTTGTTAGCTCCAGAACCCTTCATAAGTGCTAAGGAAATATGTTTTGATTGATGACATAAAAAATTTTGAGAAAATATTTTGAGGAATAGCTAATGCTTTCCCTTGAGTTTCTTGAGATAGCAAACATGTCCTTCCGGATTGTATAACACGTCTTAAATCTAAAATAAATTCACTTTATATGTGCAATCATGTTGTATCCATGTAAAGAGATAGGGACTTAATAGAAGTGAAAATTATATCGGACAACGTACGTATACTTGCTTAACGGATTAAAGAAAATCAAATCGTGAACAAGAAACCAAAGCTGGGATATTCAGAAAGTAGAATATAACTTCAGAAAGTGCTCATAAAATGAAGATATCAAACCTATTGAAGACTGATCAAACCAATTAATCATATACATGCTATGATTGAAGACTAGAAGATCGTTCGTTCATCATGAAACTAATTTCGCACCTCAAAATGTTCACTTAACTGTGAAACAGTACGCTCTATAGGAAAAGAAGGGAAATTTGAAATTCAAATTTAAAGTCAAAATTAGTTACAAACTGGCATGTAATATCTTCTGCCAACTTGTTCAACTACCCCAGCTTCTAGAAAGAAGAGTTCATAAACCATATTCAAAAAGTTAAAAGTATTTTATGAAAGGACATCATAAACCTCAACTTTACAACAACTTTTGCAAAAGATCTAATAAACAGTCTGTAATACCTAGTGTACACGTGTCAGTAGACAGGTTCTATACGGTCTCAAGGTCCTTAGGACCTACCCATGTTGCCAAGTCTGGGATTTTGCTAAGTCTAAAGCCTACACCTTCTTGGAGGGCTATATGATAGAGCCACTTTTTGGGGATCAAAAGTCCCGATAATTGTTCCCCAAAGAAAAATAAGTTAAAGAGTGATTTTTAATGAATTTTAGAAAACCTTTAGACGATTCATTTTTAGCCCATAAGTTTAGAAAATCGTAAGAATTCCCGAATTTGAACTAGAACTCAAAAATTGGATTTTTATTGGTTGAGGTTTTGATTTTTTTTTATTTTAATCCAAATGAGGGGTATTTCCTTATTTGTTTATATTTTAAAGTTAATGGATTAACTTAAAATTAAGAAATGTAAATAAGTGAGTATAGAGGTAACCCATCTGCTTAATGACAGATGCTGGACTTTGCTGTCACGGGAATGCACTTCACGTGTTTTGTGATTTGAGAACCGCTATAGCGGTCGTAAGTGAGACATTGTCCCGTTTGATGGTCTCAAGACCCCTATAGTGGTCCAGGACCACTATAGCTATCATAAGTGCATAATACATAGAGAATCAATGCGCCTTGATCGCTATAACGGTCCCCCTGGAGAGTGACCAGTACCCAAATGATGCCGTTTCACTTTCAGCCTCATTTTTTTTTTAAATACAAAAACCCATTCCCTTGCTCCCCAAATAGAAGCAAAACACATCCTCACCCCCAAACCCTCATTTTCTCTCTTTTCTTCGAATCCCACTTGAATCTAGCTTCCCCAAATCATCAAGGTATGTTTATATTGGTAGATTTTTGTCTTCGTTCTTCTCATTTTTCCATGTTCTTAGTATGAGTTATTATTTTCTCTCATTGTTGTCAAGTGGGTTGCTCCCCTAATGTTGTTAGAGTAATCTAGAGATACCCATAGAGTATTCTTGAGTTTAATGGTTGAAATGGCAGACATTGGTGCCATCCATCCTCCCTGGAGCTCTACTGGATTTTTTTCTTCACAGTCCGCCTCTCTAGGTGAGTGGGTTGAATCCTATGACCTTTATTTTTGGTCATTAGTGTTATTTTCCATATATTGTGGCATAACATATAATGTTAGAGCATATTTCAAAGAGAATTTTAGATAGATGTTAATTATGTTAAATTTATGAAATCATGGTTTTCAGATATCATGAAATGTATGATTTGAGGCTATTTTAGAAAGGATTAGAGATTGGTAACAATTTTTTTTAGTTGATGAGATTGTGGTTTTCAAAGAGCATGAAACTATATTTTTAGAAACTCATGGGACCATTGTTGCTAAAATGATTTTTATAAGTAGCCAAAGCATGCTTATGATTATATATGTTAGAGATGTTGTGACTTCTGTTATGGTTTTAAGAGTAGGATAATTATATGATAGAGTGTAAATAAGAGAAGAGCATAGCATAGAGTATTTAGAGAAAATAAATATATAGAATAAGCATTGTAACACCCTAATATTCAACCCGAATACTACTAGCATGTACTGAGGCTAAATATTAGTCATTACTTCTTGATTTAACTTTAATTACCTTTGAAACTATTTAATGAAAATACGAGCCAAATTTTTCTTTTTTGAAAACTCTTTAAAATTTGAGCCGCGCGTAGCATATATAGACGGTAACATAAAGTGTGGAAATATAAACATTAAATGTCTCCACGATAAACATAACATCACATATATATAAATCCATCCACCAAAGAGGTGAGTTGAGTTTAGGTACAGGAATCTAGAAGATGCGAATATAAAGAAACTGAGAGTACATAGAAAAAGGAAATGCATGGAAATAAACCTACATAGTGCACCTAATGTAGATGTCCTCTAAACAAAAGAAGGTCATCATAAACTAAAGTGGTGTGTGTGCGCTAATCTCCCTAAGAGCCTCTACGGCTGTTGGCTTGGGAATGGGGGATCGTATCTGATCCATGGTTGTAGCACGTCTGGGACGGGTACACGGGATGGTTGCACATGGCCTCTGCGTCTATGGCACATAGCCTGCCTCCGCTCTAAATGTGGTTGCGTCACCGTGTCCTCACCCCTACTAGTATAAGTGGGGGAGTAGGGGCAGAACCCTCCGAATAGATGTGTGTAGGCTCGTTCTCCTAGAGGTCAGTCTCTGACAACCTCGAGCGTGAAGCATATCTGGGGAAGTCTCTAACAGCCAATCCAGATGGGTGAGCATGAAACCTCCACTCATCATGTGGACGGGCTCTCTCGAACACCGCGTCAGCACCATAGGGGGATGTAGGCAAAAAATGATAACTCTGTACAGGATGCGCAAAAGGGCGCCCCACGAACACGAACACACGGACAGAACAACGTCCCTCGAAGTGGTATGATCCGTGATCAAGGTCAAAATGAAACTCCCAAGTCGGGGTATCAACGAAGAGGACGAATGTCGCCATCTGAATTTGAAGACATGATAGAAAGAAAAGGTAGGGGGAGTGAGAATCTTTGCTAAAGAAACTCAGTAGGGTTTTCCTCCTATCTAGGTGACATCATCTACGTCTCCAGGAACCTCGAGTTCTTATAAAATGGTTGGCATGTAATAGTTCAATTATGAATTTCTAAAACATTGATTACTGAGGCCCATTCTTTTTAACACATAGCTTGTATTTACATGGATGCATTATACTTCTTTATGCTATGGAAGATCTAGCTAACTCATTAGCAAACATGGTAAATATAGACATGATACATAGCACATAAAGCACAAAGCATAGAACATAGAACTTGGTACATGGTACATAGATCATAGAGCACAAAGCATAAAACATAGAACTTGGTACATGGTGTCTTATCTTGGTTACTTAGGTGACATTAAGACATTTACTTGAACTTGGGGGCCACCCTCATTGTTCTCTCTTTTGAGAAACCTCTAGGTTATGAGTTCATACCTCACTAGTCGTCACTAGCACATGGTTCTTATCCCTTTTGATAAGATTAAGGTCTCGACTTAAAGTACGGGGTAGGGGCTAGAATCACCTTATCCCCATCCCTTTTGATGGTTTCAAAGGATCATTTTCTCATAGTTTATGTCACCATAAGTCTTAGCATGTTATGACAAGATGCTACATATTTCAAACATGTAACATATCTCATATAATTTATCATGGGCATCTTTAAGGTTCTAAGAGAACAATAACATGCAATTTATAATTCCATCATCATATGGCATCATAAAAGTCATGAGATAACACATAAATTCATCATTCATAGAGGGCACATAAATCATTCCCTTAAAAGCAAAACCCTTAAATCGGGTAACCTCAAACTTCCATATTATTTTCTTATACCTCTAAGGGATTAATTAGCCTCATTACCACAATTTATTAAGTCCTAGAACCTAATTAATTATGGCTGGACAGCATAGGCAGTAAGCACATGTTGATGAACTACGGTGTTCTAGAAGTTGCATTTTAAGTCCTTTCTCATTACCGACTTTTCCTATGACGCAATAATTAATACCTAAACCAATTATGAGTCATTCTCACTTATCTAAACATGTTATAATATGATTCTACAAACTCTATCAAGGCTGGAACAGAATATACAATTTCAGTTCCTAAGGAGTTCTAGAAATCACATTTTCAAACTATTAAAGTTACTAAGCATGCCTAAGATGCCTAGAACCATTCTCATACAATTGGTGAAGTATTTAAACACATATAGACCACCCAAAACAGAAATTAAGGTGCTGGAAAACATAAGGCAGAACCAAAATCATAATCATCATATAATGCATAGAACTTCATTTCTAAAACACATAATTTGCTAGTTTCTCTTAGAACCTTTTTAGAGCTTTTAAAACTCACTTGGAAACAATTTATTTCATCAAAACCTTCATAAAATACATGAGGGAAGAAAACATTTCAAATAAATCTCAAAGGGAATTTAAATCATAAAATCATGTCTAAAGCATTTGTCATAGTCACCTATGCTTAAGAAAAATCCTAAGACATAGACTATAGGTCCTTGTGACTAAATGAAACTCATTATAGATTCATTATCATCACATGGCCGAAATATACATTCCAAAGAATGTTTCCATATTTATCTTTTTCTTAGGATGAAGAGGGCAAGTCTTTGAGCTCTAGGAGTTTTAGGTGATAACATAAGCATAAACGTGATATGCATTCCATTTTATATTTTCTTAGAAAGTAAAGTGAGGGCTTAAAATAAATATGAGGTGCAAGTTCATTTCTTATCTTTAAGTTAAGTGATAACTTGAAATATAACATGAAATGCAAGTTCATTTTATCTTGGGAATTTAGTGATAGCATAAAATAAACATGGATGTAAGTTCACTTTTATATCTTATCTAGAGCTCCTTCAAGACTTTTAAAAGAACAAAGCTTAAACCCAATACTCATCTAACATGAAAAAGTAAGCTTTACTAAGCTTTAAAGGTAGAACCATAAAAGAGCTATGTCATATTCTTTATTAGTGTCCAATAACCCCTATCTAGAGTGAACTCTAGAACGTGCTGGCCATCTTTAAGGTTGACAAGGGTAGGCTATGGACTTTTGGAAATCCTTATTACTTTCTTTAAGTAAAACCTTAGGTAAGCTAAGAGGAACAACATATTTCTTTGAACAAAAGGAAATGGGTGAACCTCAATGAGGAATATTGGACCATTATCCACTCTAGGGACCAAGATCTTGATGATGTAATGACACCAACATCACTAGTCCTCGTCATTGAGTGTATAACCTCATTCCAAACTAACATCAAGACAAAGTTCTCAACAAGAAAAGGAAAAGAAAAACTGAAATGATGTTTGGTTCAAGAACAAAGATCAAGCTTTAGGGGTTGTTCAAGTGCTAACACCATCATAAAACCCTCATCATCAAGCTCTCATTTTTCCAAGTTCCCAAGGGCTCCATGGCCAAAATATTAAAAGAAAAGAAAGGTTCCAAAAAGGTCAAGAGAAACATAAAGCTCATTCTTAACTCAACTTGTACAAGAATAAAACTTTTCTTTAAGAAAAACTCAAACTTTAGAGGTTTCTTAAGAGTTGAACACAAAGTCACCTTTAGAAAGCACTTATCATCAAGCTATCATATTCAAGGCCTTGAGGCCAAAAATGAAAGGAAAAGAGATGAAGAAACCGAAAAGGAAAACTCTAACAAAGTTCATCCAATCATCATTTTCCAACGAGACTCAAACATAAAGATCAAAGAGAACATTTTTAGAAAAGCTCCCTACCAAAGATAAGTGTTCTTGAGGATGGAAAAAGGTTTGATCTTGGAGCACGAAGAAGAAGAAATCTTCCTTGAACTTGGGTATGTGTTTCGGCCTTAAGGGAAATGGAGGGAGGAGATGTTGTTGGCTTGTGTTTGAGCTTGGTTGAGTGTTTGGATGAGGAGTAGAAGAAGGTTGAAGGTGGAGGAGGTGGTGGTTATCTTCTTAGAATGAGGAAGAGAAAGAAACTTTGAGAGAACTTAACACTTTCTTAAAAACTCAAACTTAGCAAATGGCTCAAAGTGAAGCAAAGCTCACCAAAGCAATGTATATATAAAGCTTGAATCATGAAGAGAAGAATGGGGGGAGGGGGGGCTGATAAAAAATGTTCTTGGGCAAGAAGAAAAGAAAAATATCTCCTTGTGTTGTCATTTCATGGTGATGTTTGAGGTATGAGAGGCATGGTCATGTAAGGCTTGAATGAAAGCTTGAATGACATAAATAAATTCTTTTTGAATGAAATAAATCTTCTAGAAAGTGAGGGAGTAAAATATCTTATTTATTTAGTCATATCAAGCATGGTTAGAAGTATAATCAAGCATAGTACAAGGTAAGGTGTAGTCATGGTGAAACATGGTGTGCTGTGACTTGAGGTATGACTTTGAAGTGATCTTTGAATGACTAGAAAATAAATCAAATTTTTGAATGTTTGAATTTCAAAAATGTGGAGAATGTGGAGTCAAATTCCAATGACTCAAAACCTAGGGAATGACATACTTTCTTGAATTGGGGAAAAGTGAATAGTGAAATAACTATTCTAGGATGCTTTCTTTAAAGAAAAGAAACTAGAAATGGGTTTTAAGTTTCCTTAAGTAATTTTAGGTCTTAATTAACCTCAAATAATTATTTTAGCTCTATATTAATTATGGAGATTAATTAACCTTTAATTAGAGCCTAATATTGCTTAGATTTTGTTTTAAAAATGTCGTTAAGCCTTAATGCACTTAAGCAGGGGCAAAATCATAATTTTTCTCAAAAACTGGCCGGAACCACTGGGACTTAAACAAACATAGGTTATGCCTTAAAAACATTGTTTTAGATTTTCAGGACAAGTCCGGGTCAAAGCAGAACTCAAAACTGCCTTAAATTACTGTAAGGGTATTTTAGTCATTTGTGCGCAGAAACCTCAAAAATGAGATTCTTCTGCTCTATTAAACATTCCAATACATAGAATCCCTTTCATACATAAACAAAGCTCTTATGAGGATGGCCGAGGTTGGCTGTCCTCGTGTTTCAGGTAAAAATGACCTCAAGGGCATTTCGGTCATTCATACGTCTAGAGAAAATCGGGGCGTTACAAGCATGATTTAGTTTGTGAATAAATATGTTACTTTGCTTTAGAGTTATTATGTTGATGATTTCGAATCCCAATGTTTTGAGCTATGATTTTAGATTTATCATGTATATAAAGATTTATGTTAGCTTGAGATTTAAATTGAGAACTACAGTTTTATGGTACCCAGAGGTATGGAATTCAGTATGATTTTTTAGCAATTGCCAGACACATATTCTGTGGACTTGAAATTTGGATGCCTATAAGCGGTGATCCCTTGGGCTTGATTTTTACAGCCATAGTTATGCTAAAGTCAGATTGTTAAAGTTATATAAATCCAGAACTCTCAGAGTACTAAGAATTTAAGGTCTCTTGTTTGCCAGGGGCTAAGCATCCGCCCTTTAGTTATGAAATTTTTTGTATTGTTGATTTTCTTTATTTTTGTTGAGTTATGTGTGATGAGATTTACTAACAGTTATGGAGGCAATAATATTAAACTGCCATGGAGGCAATAGCGTTAAATGGCCATAGAGGCAATAGCGTTAGATGTAACACCCTAAATCTTAACCTAATACTACTAGTATGTATTTAGGTTAATCTTTAGAATATTACCTCTTGGTCTCATTCTTAACTTGAAAATACTTAGCGAAAATATGGGTAAAATTTTTCTTTTTGGAATTAAAACCAAAGTGAGAGCCACGCATGATTCTTTGAACGAGAATTCATACAAGTCATATGAGCAAATCATAATAAAACGTATAAATAACAAATAATAAAACACATAAATAACATGGACACATCAACTAATTATATATAGATAGTGTGCCTACCAAAAGGCAGGACTATTCGGTACATAAGGAAACGAAATACAACTGAAATGCAAATACAAGGAAATCATAAAAGCAAGTACAAGGAAACCATGAAAGCAACACCCATACCCATGTGCACCTAGAGTAGATAACCTCATATACAAAAGGAGGTTTGTCCTCAACTATGTGGCGTGTGTGCACTAGCTACTACCCATCCCATGCACCTACTCCTGCTGGTCCGAGTACTGAGGGGTGGAATCGATCCACTGGCAGATCTCGGTGGGAGTGGTCGTGCGGATCATCGGAGCATGTCCACCGCGGCGAGGGCACATAGATGGCCGATGAGCCAACCTTGGCTGAACTACTGTCTCCTCACTCCCGGCTCTCATCGGTGGGGGAGCGGGGCTAGAGCTCCAACTGTACATGTGCGAGGGTGGGTCCTCTGATGGATCCGTCTCAGCATCGAGTCCGGGGCACGTACTCCGGGTAGTCGCGTACGGCTGATGCCTCGGGCTGCATGCGGAGGATCTGCTAGTCGTGTGGTCTGGCTCGCTTAAAAATCGTGTTATGATGATAGGGAGCAGTCGGGGTGAAATGGTAGCTCCGTACTGGGTGCGCGAAGGGTCGTCCCATAAACATGAACACTCTGACTGTGTAGCGACCCTCAAAATGGTATGACCCGAGTGCTGGGTCATGGTGCAGCTCCCATGTCGGGGTGTCGATGAAGAGTACGAAAGTCGCCATCTGAAGATGTGACGGAAGAAAAGAGAGAGGGAATGAGAATCTTCTAAAAGAATTCTCAGTAGGGCAATCCCTAACTAAGTGACATCATCACATCCTCAGGAACCTTGGGTTTTATTTCTAAAAAATGTGCATACATGTAAACTTCTTTTAATTTTCTAAAGTATTAATTATCCAAGGTCCGTTATATTTTACAATGCATCTTATGACTAAGCATGGAACATACTAATGACATGAATACATCCTAAAGTTAAGCCAATCAATAGAATAACTAAGAAACATTATAACATTGGCATAAGGTGATAGGTATAGCACATGTGACATTTTAAACTTTAACTTTCATCTCATGGGGCCACCCTAAAACATCTCTAGGTTATGAGATCATACCTTAACTAGTCGTCACTAGCTCTTACTTATCCTATGATAAGCGTAACATAATCCCGACTTAAAGTACAGGCTAGGGGGCAAATTAAGGATCACCTCTTAGGGTCATTTCCTCTTTGAAACGCTCTATTAGCAACTAGTGCATCGTAGTATTGTCCGCTTTGGCAAGCTCTATGTCAATACCCTCACGGATTTATTTTCTTGGGGGTGCTCGGCTAAACCAGTGTCACCCAAGAAGGCGTCTCAGTGTTGTGTCACATTTAAGTTCTCATGATTTTCAAAAAGACCATTTTCTAAGTTCCTCAAATTTGATGGAAATTGGCAACCTTGTACGGTGTAGATCGAATTTCCTCAAATTTGCTTATGCCATGAAAACATATAGGACATACACAAACATTTCTCTATGGGGTATAGCATGTCATCATACAAAAGCACACATCAAACTTATCATAGATAAAGCTCATGTATCATATATCATGTTTATATAAATTAAGCATTATAAAACTCAAGACTTTCTAATGTCTTATGCATTGACCCTTAAGGTCCTTAACTCACGTTCTAAGTTATTAATCATCAAACCTAATCTCTTGGGTACCTATGAGGTTATAACTAAGTATTTCTCACCTCACACTATGACCAAGAACATCTCTAAACCTCAAGGATGCAGAATTTAAAATCCTAACTTTACGGGTACCTAGGAGTCACAACAATGACCCTTTCTAAGTCCGGTTTGCTCCTAAGGTATCAAGATCAAGTCCTAAACCATTTGTGAGTCATTCCTACACATTTAAACTAATTTAAATCCATGATTAGCATTACTAAACCTTTCTGGACAGAATCCAGAAAATTCAAACATTAAAGGATCTAGAACTCTCAAATTAATTCTTTTCTAGTCTCTAACTTATCTTATCTTCCACATAAGAGTATTAACATCATTTTTACTCAAACATAAGCATATTATCATCATTAAAACAGCACATACAGTGGCAAATAAGTAGCAAGGCAGAACCGAAACATACACTCTCCATAAAGGCATAAAACACAATTTCTAAAGCACATAAAATACTAGTTTCTCTTGGAACCTTTTTAAAACTTTCAAAACTCATTTATAAACAATTTTAACATCTAAAATCATAAGAATATTTAAGAGGGCAGTGACCAATTCATCTTTGTCTCAAGAGGTCCTAAATTCTTAAAACTTAGTCCTATGCATTCCTTAAACTCATGAAAGCTTGGAAAAATTATAAAACATAGTCTTCAATACTTAGAAACATTAAGACCCCTTAGGGCCGAAATATGAACCAAAAGAAATAACTATTTTTAGACCTTTGTTTGAGACAACAATGGGCAAGTCTTTGAGCGCTAGGTTCATTTAGGTGATGACATAAAAATAAACATGCTCATGCACTTATTTTAGGTTCCATTAGAAAGTAAAGTGATAGCGCAAAGTAAATATGAATGCAACTCATTATTATCTTGGTATTAAGTGAGAACTTAAAATATAAACATGATAATGCATAGCTTGAAATATAAACATGATAATACAAGTCCATTCATTATCTTGGTATTTAGTGATAGCAAGGAAGTAAACATGATATGCAAAGCATAAAGTAAACATGATGCAAGGTTCATTTTATGGTTAACTAGAGCTCATTCAATACTTTAACAAGATAACAACCCAATACAATATCTCAAAGATCAAAACACCAAAACCGAAAGTTTTACAAAAGAGAAAGAAAGTGAAACTAAGTCAAGTTCTTTATTAAATACCCAAAACCCCTATCTAGAGAAAAATCTCTAGAATGTGCCGGCCAACTTTAAGGTTGACAAGGGTAGGCTTGGGCTTTTAGAAATCCTTAGATTAATTTTCTTAAGTTGAAAAATCATGTGAGCTAAGTATAGTATAGATGTAGTTAAAGGAAAAGAAAACTCAAGCTCTAGAGGTTCCTTTGAGATGAACACATAGTCATTCTCTAGGAGTCCTCATCATTGAGCTATCATGTGTTCCTCAAGGCCTCATGGCCGAAATCACAAGAAAGGAAAAACAAGAAAGTTTCAAAAGAAAATCCAAGAGAAAGCTAGGAAGGAACTCACTTTCAAGAAAACAAAATTTAGAAAAACATCCCTACCTAGAGTGAAGACACAAAGCTTGAACTTTTGAAAAGAAAAACAAGATGATGAGCTCCTCCTTGGTGCTTGATGGTTTCGGCCAAGAGGAAGCAAGAAGGTTGGAGTTGTGTTTCAAGTGAGGTTGTGTTTGAGGTGTGATGTTTGAGAGGTTTGATGATGGTTCAAGGCTATGGGTTAGTGCTTCAAGGTTGAGAGATGATGAAGAGAGGATGAAGATGAAGATGAAAAGAAAGGAAGAACTCTCTTGAAACTGAGAGAAAAAGAAAGAACTAGCAAGACAACTCTAAAATTCTAAACTTAGCAAATGCTTCAAAGTGCAACTAAGCTATCACAAGCATCCTATTTATAGAAAAACAAAACCATGGCCTCACCAAGGGAGGGAGTGGCCGTGTGGTCTTGGAGGGAAAAGGGACAGGAAAATATCTCTTTGATTGTGTCATAGAAGCATGGTTTGAAGTATGGAAGCTATGCTACAAAGTATGGCTTGGTGTGAGTTAATTTCCTATCAATTTTTTTGATGAAATTAGGCTTCTAGAACCTTGACATGGCTGGAACTTTTCCAGCCACAAATAAATGGGAAAAATTGGTTGTTTTAATTATTTATTCATGTGGAAATTCAAGCTTGATTGAAAGTTATGACAAGGTATAGTATATGTGACTTGAGGTATGGCCTTGGAGTGTTGAAAAGTTGAACATGTGATGCATATGGAGGGAGGACAGCTTCGGCCAGGCCTTGGGTAGCAGAGAGGAGGTGAGTTTTGATCATTTAATTGGGTGTTAATGGTAGGTTTAAATGTGTATTAGCTTAGGTTCAAGGTTAGGAATAATTAAGCTTAAGTTTAGGTGACTAAGAATGTGATTTAGGGATTTTATGACAAGATTAGGAGTGTTCATACATCATTAAAGAATTTTAAACTCATTTATGAATAAACAATATGTAACACAATTCCATGATTTAAGGAATTGGAAAGAGAAAATACTATTTAAGATTCCATGACTAGGAGTCTTGAAATTAAAATATGATTTTAAGTTGTAATTAAGCACTTTTAGGTTCTAATCAACTTTAATAAATTATTTTGACTCAAGATTAATTAAGGAAATTAATTAACCTTCAATTAGAGCCTAATATTGCTCAGGTTTGCTTAATCACGCGATTAAGCGTAAAAACACGAAACTAGGGGCAAAACCGTAATTCTACACTAATTTTGCCCGGGACCTCCTGGACCAAAACTAAAGTCACAGTCTACATAAAAACGCCTTTTAAAATCATCTGGAGAAGTTTCGGGTTCACCCGGTACTTGCAAACGGGTAAAACACTGCAGGGGTGTTTTGGTCATTTTGACCCGAAAACTCGAAAAACAAGATTTTCGATCCTGGGAAGGTACACAAGCCATCTAATCCCCTTCCAACATTGAGTTTGCCCTTCGAGTACTAATGAACCGGCTTTCCTCGAATTCCGGGCTGAAAATGACCTCAGGGGCATTTTTGGTCATTTCCGCTCTTAACAGAAAATCGGGGCATTACATTAGACAGCCATGGAGGCATAACCCTTATTAATGGCCATGGAGGCAGAACCTCTAGAGAACATAGCGAATCTGGACCTAGTGAAGTGCCCATAGAGAATAAAGATATGTACAACAATTATTATTATTATTTCTATGTTAGTTTATCAAGTTTAGAGTATTACTGACTATGACTCAAAGAAGTTTAAAGCTTTGTTTTATATGTTCATATATGGGATTATGAGAAACAGTTTTATAATTTGTTCTATTATTATTATTATTATTATTATTATTATTATTATTATTATTGATTATTAGTATTATTATGAGTTTTATGCATCTTGGTTGTTGTCCCATGAAAGGGGTTATGAGTGAGAATTCACTAACAGAGTTTTAGATGAAACTCACCCCTCTCCGTTTTTCTATTACAGATACATTAGATGTTGCGGGTCCCTCTCAGCCACCTCCTTCTCCCTAGCAGTAGAGGTTTTCGATTGGTGAGCTTCACTTCAGAGTGAAGTGTCTTTGCTTTTTGGTTAGAGATAGAGTGCTCTAATGTACATTGCAAGTAGGGTCCCAGACCATAGAGATAGATTTGCATTAATTTATCATGATCATTTTATATTTACATGATTATAGTCTTCATGGATATTTTGTGTAGAGAACAACTCATATATTTTGTATTATAGAGGTAGATTTAGAGTTTAATTATAATATGTTATTGATGATGAGCTTGATTTCAAAAGAGCTAAAGATTAATTATAGATGAAATGATGTTTTATAAATGGTATTATTATTATTATTAATATTATAGAGAGGACTCAGAGGTCACGAGGCTTACGTGGGGATGAGATTCCTTACGTGCCGATCACATTCCCAAATTGAGTCGTGACACAGTCAAGCTACTCTTCTAGACTGCATTTTCAAGACACAAATAAATGATCAACATGTGCCACTTGGAGAATTGATCAATGGCAACAGTCACAAATGAAGATAATCTATAAATAGAGATGTTGTGCTTTCAAAGTAGACATAGAGAATGCTGCACACGTGTTGAAACTCTATGAAAATTTCTCCTCATTACTTGTAAAGCTCAATACATCTTGTGATCAGTTTCCTAGTATGTAAAAATCTTCTTTCTACATTCTTAGATAAATTATACATTCTTCCAAGAAAGAAGTTATTCAAAGAATCACCTTTTCCTTGGCATGTTGTTCTTTGAGTTTGTTGATTTCCTTATTCTTCTTCAAAGAATTTTTTGTAACTGTTCTTCCAAAGCACTGGACTCGACCTGGTTGCTCTTTGCCAAGAATTGTGTGGAATGCATCCTAGGGAGTTTCACCAGCATTTTGATGATCTTTGAGTTCTGTTTATTAAGAAAAAAAGCATATTATATAATAACCAAGGTTAAGAAAATCGGATGAGACATCGAGGCAGGTCAAAGTCTTTAGTTCAAAGGTTTAGAGGTCCAACCGGTTCAACCGGATTATAATATATATATATATATATATATATATATATAGGTTTATAAAAATAAACCTAATCCATATAAAATTTCTCTAGTTCCAGTCTCACAATATGGTTACAAAAGTATTTGAAAACAATATTTGTTGGTGATTAGCGAGTTTTATGGTGAACAATCCGTGGATATTAGTATTTTTTTCATATATAAAATAAATATAGTCCATTTTGTTTTTCATTTTTGCTCTATGACTGCTATAAAATATCAGAATTTAAGATTTGAAACTAAAAAAAAATAATTTAAAAGCTCTGGACCGGTCCAACCGGTCCGGTTCACCAGTTTTCCCGGTTTTCCCCGGTTTTGACTTGTTTTGACCGGTTCTGAAATCCTCCGGTTTTTGGCTACTCAACCGGACCGGCTAGGTGACCGGTTCCTGGTTAACCCGGTCGAACCGTCCGGTCCGGTCTGGTTTTCTTAACCTTGATAATAACACAACATAACAATAACAAATGTTGATATAATCACTAGAGTGACTTATAATCATAGCTTGCATTTCTAAATTAAGTTTCTTCTGTATGTAGAAAATCACATGAGAAGGGGGTTGAATCATGTTTTTCTTTTTGTTTCCTTTTTCATCATTGAAAAACTTAAACAATATACTATCAAGTGTATAATTTGAAGTGCAACGAAAATAACATTAGATAGTTCAGAAAGTAACTTTCTTAACTACATCATATATAGCAGAAATGCACTTAAGGTAGTTTTTCAGACACTATAAAACAATAAGTACAAAGCAGTAGCTATGAAAAGGTTAAAGGAGAAGAAGATGCTGCACAGATGTTTATATATTGGTTCGGCCAATCTGCTTATATCCAATTCTCAACAACCGTTGAGTTCCACTAAAAAATCCTTCCCAATCTGAGAAAGTTGGATAGTCTTTGCAATAGCTTTCCTAAGCTCTTATCTGTGACCAGTAACCAACTTTACTGCCACAAATCAAGTAATCTTTTACCAGTATCTCCAAGTTGAACCAGTGACCAACAAGTACAATACACTGTCACAAACTAAGTAGTCTTTAACTAGCCTCTCTAAGCACTACTAGAAACTCGCAGTACACAGACGGGGAGTACAAACGGATAAATTGCCACATGTAATATAGACGGATTTATAGATTGGAAAATGGAAAATTGGGAAATTTTCTTTTTTGTAAAAGCTAACATATCCGTTTGTAAATGTTGGCACAAAGACCCACCACATGGCGGGTAACATATATAGACAGGTAATACAGATGGAAAGTAAGGAAAAAAATATTTGTATTCTATGTAATACAAATGGAGTTAGAGTCGTATGCTAAAAAAATAAAAAAAACCTTTATAGACGAGAAAATTTGCCTGTAATTTGAAATTAAAAGTGCATTTTCCATGCGCAAATTAGGGACAGTCAAATCTGTCTGTAATGTGGTTAATAAAACGCATCGTTTCATTAATCGAATTATACACGGATTTTCTTGTCTATAATTCGCGGATTACACAACAAAAGTGTGTGACCTCCTTCTTCTTCCTCACTTCTTTGGTTGGTCTCTCTTTCTTCTCCCCCTCTCTCTAGCCTCGACACACATTTTTGCCCATTGGCAGTGATTGGAGCCTCTATTTTGCAAACGGTTTGCACCATTATGTTCCTGGTGTTGTGCTCTATCTTTTAATCAGTTTAGTTCTTTTTTATAATTTTTGGTGTTTCATTTTCGAGCTTTGAATTAGTGATTGTTTGTAGTTGTTATTGTTACTAATTGATAAAAATTTTACTAGTTTAGGATTTGGACCACATTGGCACATTATTTGAGAAATTTGGAGCATTTTGGTTGCCCCATTTGTACTGTATTGGTGAGTTTTTATATTTTGTTAATGTTTTATTTTTTATTTTGGTATTTTTGAAGTATTGTTGTTTAGGAAGTTAATTTTGGTTAGTTTTTATGTTTGTTAATGTTTAGGTTTATTTTGGTAAGTTGAAAAAATTATCTGTATAATTAATTTATTTGTTAGCTTTTGTATTTTCAGGGTTTGGATTGGGCATGTGCTTGGAACCATTATTGCTATGTTTATTGATAGTTGCTGGAGTATATAGGTCAGTAGTGAAATGTGTTTTGTTGATATGTTGTACTGTATGTAGGATAAAGACTTATGATTTCTAGGATAGAATTGTAGGATTAGAGATTGCATGAATGAGGACTTGTTTACATTGTTTGCTGTAGGATTGTTTGTGTTTGCAGAGATTGCAGAATATGCATGTTGTGGAGTTATAAGGGGATGCGCTTTAGAACGGTTTTAGGATTGTAATATGTAATTTATGTGTTGATTATTTGTTTTGTAGTGTAATGTAATTTTTTACATATAATTATTGTGCTGTGTAGTTAATTGTTTGTGTAATGGTTGTAAAATTATGGCTTACCAATTGATTATTGAAGACATATTATGTTAACGGGATGGTCTTGAATTAGGAAAAACTCTGTCAAAGTTTGAATTAAACCATAATATACTAAAGGGAATGTCCATACATTAGGAGAGACACTGTCAAAATTTATATTAGAAAGAGTTGTAATATAAAACAAAAGAAGTTCATAAAGTGTTGTTTGCTATTTTTAGGTTTATATAGTTCTTGTACGAGATGTTCATTGGAAACAGTTTATGGATGTATGATAGGTTGCACCCAGGTCGGGGGGAATAAAATCTGAATTCTATGAGGGTGTTAAGGAGTTTGTACGTGTTGCTTGTAATTCAGAGCAATTCGTTACTGACCAGAAAGTTAGATGTCTATGTTTTAAGTGCAAGGGTAGGAAGTTCTTAGAAATTGAATCAATTGGGTATGATCTGTACAAGTTTGGGTTTAAACCTGATTATTGGACTAAACATGGGGAAGTAGTTAATATGGAAAATTAGTTTAGAATGGGTTATGTTGGAGGCAGTTCAAGTGCAGTGTAATTAGGAGATGAATATGTAGGTAATGTGAGTTGGGAAGAAAATAGTGGTCGATATCAAGAAATGGTTTATGATGTTATTGGTTCTGAATTTAGAACCTTTCGTGATTCTGAAGCTGAACAAGAACCTAATGCAGAGGCTGTAAGGTTTTATAGTCTGGTAGATGCAGCAAACAAGCCTTTATAGGATGGGTGTGTGCATTCAGAGTTATCATTAGCAGTAAGAATATTGAGCATTAAGTTTGAAGGCAATCAAAGTCAGAGCTCATTTGATCAATAGGCTACATTGATCAGTGAGCTTAGTCCCTAGCTTGAGGCCATCCTAAAAGATTTTTACCAAGAAAAGATTAGTTTCCAAGCTTCGTTTAAAAGAATAAAAAATTGATTGTTGTTTGAAAGGATGCATGCTTTATTTCAAAGTCGATGTCGTATTGACATATTGCAAATTTTGTGGAGAGCCTAGGTTTAAGCCAAGAAAAGGTGGCAGAAGTGGTAAGCACAAAGATGTGCTGCAAAATAGGATGCATTTTTTGCCTTTAATCCCTAGGCTAAAGATGTTGCATGCGTCTATGGGCTATGCTTTTCATATGACATGGCATAATAAGAATAAGAGGAGCAATGGTGTAATGACTCATCCATCTCACACTGAGGCTTGGCAACATTTTGATAATGTGTATCCTAAGTTTGCATCTGATCATAGGAATGTAAGGTTAGGGTTGTGTGCTGATGGGTTTACTCCAAATAATCAGTTTCAATCTTCCTCCTGAAATGTGCATGAAAAATCCATATTTGTTCTTGACTTGTATAATTCCTTGTCCAGAAAATCCAAAAGCTAAAATTGATGTATACCTTCAACCTTTAATTGATGAGTTGAATGAGTTGTGGTGTAAGGGTGTAGTAACTTATGACATATCTAGGAAACAAAATTTTAATATGAAGGCAGCACTTATGTGGACAATTAATGATTTTTCCGCTTATGGTATGTTGTCTGGATGGATGACTAAAGGGAAATTAGCATTCCCAATTTGTATGGAGGATACAAAGGCATTTACCTTGAAGTATGGAGGAAAAAATTTGTGCTTTGATTGTCATAGCAGATTTTTCAGACATGGAACATCCATATAGGCACTTTACAAACAAATTTAGGAAAGCAACTATTGAGAATGAGGAGCCTCCCGTTTGGCTATATGGTCAGCAAGTATGGGATAGAGTTAGACAATTCCCAAAAATAATAGAAGTATAAAAGGCCATCAGGTTTCCTGGTTAGTTCACCATTGTCTAGATGTCATGCATGTGGAAAAAAATGTGTTCGACAATATCATGAATTCTGTGATGGACACTGATCGAACTAAAGATAATGTCAAGGAAAGGCAGGATTTGGAAAAGTATTGTAGGCGTCCTGAATTGAGATTACAACAACTTCCAGATGGTCGGTGGTCAAAGCCAAAGGCAAGTTACACCTTGAGCTTACCACAAAGAAAATATGTATGTAAATGGGTGCAAGATTTGAAAATACCTGACCCTTACGCTTCAAACTTAGGTCGTTATGTGAATGTTCAACAAGGAAAGTTTTTTGGGATGAAAAGTCATGATTGTCATGTATTCATGGATTGTCTCCTGCCTATTGCATTTAGGGAACTACCTAACCATATTTGGAAGCCTTTGACAGAGCTGAGTGAATACTTTAGAGACTTGTGTTCATCCACTCTTAGAGTTGACGATTTGTTGGTGATGGAGAAAAACATTCCTGGGATTTTGTGCAAATTAGAGAGAATATTTCTCCCTGGTTTCTTTGACTCCATGGAGCATTTTCCCATACACTTAGCATATGAAGCACGTGTTTGTGGACCAGTGCAATACATGTGGATGTATCCGTTCGAGTAGGAAATAGTGGGGTTCAAAAGAACTATGAAAAATAGAGCTCAAGTTGAGGGATCCATTTGTCAGGCATACCTTTCAAAGGAGACATCAAAATTTTGCTCCTTTTATTTTGAACCCCATGTTCAATCAAGGCGAACTCTGGTTAGTCAAAATGATGATAGGGAAAGCTCAATTGAGCTAGCCCTACCACATTCAACCAACCTAGTCGTGCTGCTAGCAAATGCGAAGATCGATGGATCTTAGGAGATGAATCAAATATTGCATATTTGCACATCTTAATAAATTGTGATGAGGTGCAACCTTTTAGAATGTAAGTGACTCGCGATTGCTTTAATTTCTTTTTCCTCACAAGTAACTCAATTCTCACCTATTGTTCTGATGTTTACATATATTTTGAACAATTATATAGTGATGATAGCCTTAATCAATTTCCATCATAGTTCAGATATTATGTATGTCGTGTATTTATGCTTACAAGTATGTGTTAATTTGTTTATATGAGCCTTATTCTTCAATTTGATATCTTTAATGGTATATATAGGTGCATGAGCCCAGTAATGGTATAACTGATACTCACCTACATAACTTGCCTCGAGGCCTGAAAAATAAAGCTTATTGTTGGCTAATTTACTATGTTAATGGGTACAAATTCCAAACCATGGAATCATGTAGGAGGAGAAAAACAAACAATAGTGGGATTAGTGTTAAAGGGAATTCAAGTGCTGGTGAATGTGATCAGTATAGGAAACTTACGGAAATAGTTGAGCTAGAGTAAGCTGGTGAACCTATAAAAAGGGTTATCTTATTCAAGTGTGAATGGTTTGATCCAACATGCCCAATAGGAACACGTAAACATAACTAGTACAATATCATTGAGATTAACCATACCACAAGATATAGAGGCTTTGACCCGTTCATCATTGTACAAAATGCAACACAAGTATACTTTCTATCTAACCCTGGAAAATATCATAAGAGTTGCGGAATCCTAATAAAAACCAAACCAAAGGGTCAGATTGAAACCAATGAAGTAGATTATGAGGAGGCATATCAGATTAATGAGTCAATCCTTTCACGTGTAGTAATAGACACTACCATCCCCCCAACCTTAGCTTCCCTTTTGAATGAACTTAAAATAATTGACCCTCCTACCTAAGCTTTAAGAACAAATGAAAGGGATGACACAACTGAAGATGAAGAGCAAGAATTTGTGGATGACATTTCATCGAAGAATAATGATGATAGTCCTGAACTATCAAAGTAAATGAGGTAAATAAATTAATAAGGTGAAAAACACTTCAATACTATTACATATTATGTGTTGCGTTGTTGATTCTATTATATTTTAATTAGGATATTTTGGACTAAACATATATTATGTTTCATTCAAATGTGGTAGGTAAAGGTAAAGGAAAGAAAGCTCCTGCCCAGCGTCCTGTTCGGAGTGGTAGTGGTAGCACTGCATCATCCACAGCTTCCACTTCCTCCTCCATACCAGATGAAGTGCAGACATCCTAGGGTAGGGGGCATGAGCAGTATGTCATGGTGCCCAACCTTGGGTATGTGCCTTCTCCCCCTCCAATACAATGAGATTCACAGCCTGCACTGCCGACTACATCCGCCACACTATCCCCTACATAGCACACAAGCAATAGATTCACTGTTACATCCTCCAGGTAGCAGTCACAGACCCATGCACCCTCGAGGCCGCTTCCAAATCTAAGATAGGATAGATCCACTTAGTATGATATTTATATTTTATGCCGCTTCAATTTATTTCACATGAATGTTAATATAATTTTCTTATTTTATGTTGTTATTATCCACTATATAATATGTTTTTATGTGTTCAGTTGGTATCCACCCTAGAAGGGTATCCACAGGTCACAGATACTATTACAAAAATGTATGATGCCCCTTGCATCAATTTTGGTAAGGTGCCTAAAAGAACAAAGCAGGAGTGCTTCAATGATTGGAATGTAATAAAGGTCAATTGGTTTATATGAAGTCTTACTTGGTCTCTAATTTTTTTCATGTATTAACTAATTTCTATTCATGTAGGGCCGCTTCACTATTCCCCCTTAGTATTAGAAGATGATTTTCAAGGGCCTACCAGGACCCGTCATCTGCAGACTGGATAGCACCCTACTTCCTTCAAGCCTTGCAGAAGTACTGCGTATGCTGGAGTTTCAAACTATCTCCTTAAAGAACAAGAAGAACAAGGCATCCACTAAAGGTGGCTCACTGCATACCGGTGGCTCCATGAGTTTAGCTAGCACTAATGCCAACTTGGTTAGTGATTTCCAATTTTTGTCTTTTTAAATTTTCTGTCATTCAACTTATCAATTGTATTTGATAGGTTTATTAATTAGAATTATAGGAGAAGACACTGAAGAGGCCACCTACACACGGAGAGGTGTTTAAGGAGACACACACGCACAAGGGAGACAAAACAATGTGGGTTGATCCACGATATGAGGCAACATATGTGAGTGTAATTATTCACATTAAATTTACGGATATGGTTAAAAAAAAATTTTTAGCCTAATATATAATTGTCTGCATTAAATTATAGGGTGATTATGTTTAGAGGTTGCAAGTTGCATCTGCTCAGGACCCATATTCTGTTGATGAGGACACTCTATGGGCAGAGACGATGGGAGGCCTTTATAAAGGTTGTATTTATGGCATGGGGGGCCACTTTGTAGATTCGATGTCCCCTGTATCTACCACCATGGATGCCCCTTCTCTTGCACATGAGGTGGTAGAGGACATGGTTCGCACTCAAGTCCATGCCATGAATGAAGAGCTCCAAAAGCAAAATGAGGAGATGTGGAAGAACAAGGAGGTTGCATGGAAAAAGAAATGGGCTAGGAGAATGGAGAAGAAGGTTAAGAAAAAGGTGGCATCGAGGATGCAAAGGGAGGTGCAACAATTGATGTAGCAACTATATATGTAGATGCAACAGATGCATGCACACTTCGAGCTCATGAGAGCGAGTAGCTACACACCTCTTCCTCCTCCTCCACCAGCTCCAGAACTTCCAATTTTTGGGGCAATATGATAGTCCTCCTCCTCCTCTGATGATGATGTTGATGATGATGACGACAGTATCGGTGCCGATGGCGAGGCTGATATTGATGATGCCGAGTACTCGTGATTACTTTTGTACTGCATTAGATTCAGACTTCGTTATTTTATTTTTCATATTATTATTTTGGGTATATTCTTCTATTATTGTAGTGACATTTTAATTTGTAATAAAGCTTTTTTTAAATCCAAATTTTTATTCCATAAATTTCTTTACGATTATTAATTATTATGATAATTAGTAATGGTAAGTTATAATTATAAAAGTAACCACAAGCTAAAAATAATGCCAAAAGGA
>CM062351.1:32824992-32847762 GCA_031216105.1 Dalbergia cultrata
ACAGAAGCCTAAATCTAACCCCAGCTGTAACATGAATTGGAAAAAAATAAAGGAGATCAAAACACGAGAGGTCGGACCAAAAAAAAAAAACCGAGGCAAAGATGCAGCAAAAGTGGCGGAGGGAGTGACCGATCAGAGGAAGAGAAGTGGCTGACGCGGAAGAAAGGCGGCAGAGGCGGGTTCGGCGTTCTGGGGGGAGGAGTGACCAGTGGCGGTGCTGCACTGCTGCTTCTGCTTTCGTGATGCGATGGTCCAGGAAGGAGGAAGAAGACCGTGGTGGTGCGAAGATGTACTTGCAGCGGTCAATGGTCTAGTTGAGTGATGAGGATGTGGGCGCCGGCTAACGTGCAAACGGGATCAGTTCAGCACGAGGTGTTGTTCGCGGAGGTCTCCTGTCGGTGCCAGCAAGGACACGGACAAGATGGTTCTGGCGAGCTACAGGTGGCGATTATGGCTGAGCTTCGCAATGGTTATTGGTTTCGTGGTGCGGAGTGGAGGCGCAAGAGGTGAGGATGGATGAACGGAGCGCGCGACGATGGTGGTAGAGGAAGGAGCTTCACGGTGGTTGGGTCTCTGTTTCCTTTTCTTCTTCCCTTCCTTTTTTTTTTTTTAGTTTGTGACTTGGAACAGGTTATAGGATTTAGATGTTTTAGTGAAAGTGATTATGTTCATGATAATGCTGAGTGATTTTGTAGTGAGGTTGTTTTGTGTTTGGGGTTTGAGTTTGGATCAGGTTTCGTTATGGGTTTATGGAGGTTTGAAATGGAAAGCTATTGATGTAGGGTTGGGCAGGATGAACAAAGAACTATCACGAACCAAGTATGGCAATCTTGTTTTAGAACTGAAAAGATGAAGAATGATAGGAATCGGTCAATGGTCTGTGTGGGTAAAAATGGCGATCAATCCCGTCTCTGCGATTCCAATTTTTCCAGCCCCCTTTCTGTTTGCTGGTGATGGGTCTTTAAATGGCTGTCAAATGCAATTTTTTATTGACATTTCCCCATCCTCCATCTCTGCAAAGCCTAGTAGTTTGAGGGAGCCCATTCCTTTGTTACACTATTACAATGATTAGGGATACAGGGAAGCAGGAGCCACTGTTTGCCACTTCTCTTTTTTTTTTTTAATATATATTTGGTTAAAATGAGAAAATAGGCTGAAAGTGATGAGATGCTGTTGGACCAAAAAATCAGACTGATGCAGAAGTGAAACAAGAGAAACTTCACTTGTCCATTTTTTTATGCAAAATAAAAATAAGAAAAAATCAAACAAAACATCCAAAATGGAGATATAAGGAAAAAAAAATAATGTTGACGATGACATTTAAAATAAAATTAAAAGACAAAATGAAGTTAAATTAATTATTTTTTATTTAAACTTAATAAACAAATTGGGTGCTAACAGTAGCCCCCTTTGATTGACCTTTTAAGCATAGTTTTCAGAACCAGATCGGTGATCGACTCGATCAAGGTATTGGATTACTAGGTCATTGGTTGAACCGAATATAATTAAATAAATATATAAAAATATATTAAAGATTAGATAAATATATTAAAATAATATAAATAATTAACAATTTAACACATTAAAAAATTTCTATGCTTGTATATATATATATATAAGCATGTGTACAATTATTAATAATTAATCATTTAAGTCATAAAATAAATATATCTAATATAATTATTTTGTCCCGTTAAAATTCCATATCAAGAAAAGAGAAAAGGATCCAACCCAAAAATAATAAAAAGCTTTTTTGACTCCATTTAAGTTTTTGGATTGTGATTCTGTGAAGCCCACCAATTGATAGGTTCTTCTTTTTTTTTAAGAAAAAAATTGAAAAAAGTAAACAGCATATAACCCTAGTTTCACCTACCCTACTCCCCCACTATCTTTCTCTTTCTCCTCACCCATCAACGCCGCTATGTGCCCCTTCCCTAATATAAGTCTCTTTTTCTTCATTTCAACTAAACTTTCTCCTTCCTCAACTAAACTATCTCTTTCTTCTCATTCATTTCTATTTTCTCAACCAAACTCTCTTTATCTCTCACTCCCTCTCACTTGCACAACTGGGTCAACCATACTTTTCCTCAGTTGTGAGATGTGACGACAACAGCAACCACACCACCTACGTTGCCTTGTCGGCGACATGTTCATGGCAACGATGACACTTCCTTTCGTCGCGAGCAATGGCCATCAAACTGGATTTTATTTTTTGTGATGGCCGAACCGATCAACTGGCCAGTTCACAGGTCAACTAATCGGACTGACTCGGCCGATCCGAGTTTTAAAACTATGCTTTTACTAAAAGGAAAATCAAAGTAAAGAAGCAACAAATTTTTGCCCAAGTTAAATTTTATTTGAAGCAAAGATGAAAACCAAGAAGACTTAGGCATGTTACAAGATGTTACAAAACCAGAAAAGGATGAAGGAGGTAGGCCTTACAATACCTACACACAAAAATCAAATTTCACAATACTTGGAAAAAGGAAAGTAGGTAGTACCTATAAAGATAAACTAGGCTTCAAAATACCTAAGAAAAGAAAAGTAAGCATTTCAATACCTACAAAGATAAACCAGGCATCACAATACCTGGGAAAAGAAAAATAGGCATCACAATACTGACAAAGATAAATCAGGTGTATCAATACCTGAGATAAAAAAAAGTAGGTGTCTCAATACCTACAAAGATAAATCATGCGTCTTCATACCTACAAAGATAAATCAGGCCTCACAATGCCTGAGAAAAGAAAAGTAGGCATCCCAATACCTACAAAGATAAACTAGACGCCACAATACCCAGGAAAAGAAAAGTAGATGTCACAATACATATAAAGATAAATCAGGTCTCACAATACCTGAGAAAAGAAAAGTAGGCGTCTCAATACCTACAAATACTACTGTCAAAGTGACCCTAGGTCCTTGGGCTGGCCCCCAAGCCCACCATTTCAGCCCGACTAAAATTTTAGCCCACAGTTTAGGGGCTTAATCAAGCCTTGACCCACTAAACCCACTAAAATAGTGGGTCAACCCCTATGGGCCACGGGTCAGCCCACCTTAAAGATTAAAATACACTTTTTAAGTCTCTAATGAACCCATTCAAATTAAAACAACACCCTCAGACCAAAAATAAAAAAAATGAAAACAACACCCCAGACCCAACAAAAAAAAAACACCCTTTGCAAGTGTTAGTGAGAGTCTGAGAGATGTATTTTTTGATGAACCTAATCCCCAAATCATCTCCCTTTGATGAATGACGCACTTCGATCCATCGTTTGAAAACGATGATGCCACCACCGTACCTATTGAACTTGCTCAATTTCGCGTCCTTCCCTTCCCGTAGTTGCCTTCGTTGCCGTGGATGATGAACTCCTCGATGCCGCCGATGGATGGCTAGTTGTAGCCATGGAATTCATTGACTGGAGTGGAGGCCGTTGGAGTAGTTCATGAAGGAAATGAAAGGTCCGGTACTGTTGTTGCAGTAGTGGGTGAAGTTCTCGCTGTCGTTGTAGTTGGCGAAGTTGCTCCTTCTGGGGTGTTTGGCCTAGTAAGTTAATGTGATTATAGAATTATCTAGGATATGTAGAGCTCCAGAAGAAGTTAGGTAGGAGCTTCAGTCTCATTTGTGAATTCTGCTCGATTCTGGAACCAGATAACAGAGAAATACCTAAACTTGATGGCAATACAGCAGGTCATATTTGTATGGTTTAAGGGTATGTCAAGTTAATTAACTTTTTTTTATATATATTTCTATATCGTTGATATTACTCTTTCTAAAGTTAGCTAGCTCGGTATTGTTTTCTTATTGATATTATATACATATTTTCACTTTTCAACCTACAAGGAATGATATAGATTTCAATCAGCATTTCACTTTTCTTATGTTTCTTACTTTCAAGTTGATCCAAATATAGGTGTTTCAATGCATGATTCAGATGGCATAATTTGTTATTTGGTTGACAAAGATGATTTGTATTTTCATATATATCCTTTTCTGTGTTGTGTGCTTCTGTTGTGTTTTCTTTTTCCCACATTTCAATCAGTATAACCGTAAGGTATATATGTATGTAAGCATGGATAGTATATCACTGGAAATTTCCAAAACAAATTCTTAAGAGAATGATAATGGCTTTTGGATCAAATCTGGTTACTTGGTATTTCTCATTCATAGTATAATTGAAATGTAAAGTAGCACCAATAGTGTAATATAGGTGGGTTAGGATTAGCCCATAGGTGGGCCAATCCATGGGCCAGCCCATGGGCTAGCTCATTTTAAGCTTTGACGAATTTTAAAATTTTTATAAGTGGGGTGGCCCATGGGCTGGCCCTAGCCCACAAGGTCCACATGGACTTTTAGCCCTGTGGGCTTTATGGCCCTGGCCCATGTGGGCAGGGCCAAATAGGGGTGGGCTGGCCCATTTGACATCTCTACTTACAAAGATAAATTAGGCCTCACAATACTTGAGAAGAGAAAAGTAGGTGTCTCAATACCTACAAAGATAAACCAGGCATTACAATACCCGGTAAAACAAAAGTTGACGTCATAATACCTACAAAGATAAATCAGGTGTCACAATACCAGAGAAAAGATAAGTGGGCATCTCAATACCTACAAAGATAAATCCAGCCTCACAATACTTGAGAGAAGAAAAGTAGGCATCTCAATCAATACCTACAAATATAAACCAGGTGTCACAATAACCGAGAAAAAAAAAGTAGGCATCACAATACTTACAAAGATAAATCAGACGTCAGAATACCTAAGAATAGAAAAGTAAGCATCTCAATACCTACAAATATAAACTAAGCATCACAATACCAAGGAAAAGAAAAGTAGGCGTATTGAAATATCCTCTAAAGTACAATATCACCCTCAAGTCATGACATTATACTTAAGGGTTGCTTCTTATAAATCAATGAACCTTTCTTAAATATCTATAACAAGAATTGGTTGAATCATGTGGTAACTAATTTGTGGTTCTATCAAAATATATATATCAAATAAACAAAGTAATTATTTAAATACAAAGTCAAAAATAAAAGGAAGCTCTTCTAAGAGCTTTACAGCACATCTTATCTCTTAAAGGTACAGACATATAATATATATATAAAACTATAACAAATACAAATATTCTCTACTAAACTACTACAAAGTTGATTCCTTTCATACAGTAGCCTCCTTATCATTTGGATCAACCTGGAGACGACATGGGAACGCAAACATATAGGGATAAGAATTCTAAAACTCTCAATAGGGTATCCCCAAAACATATACTAAGATCCATGTCATCGTCATCGCCCTAACCACTTCGATTTATTAAGAAAATGTGAGCATGCAATTCATAGTGAAAATTCATTTTAAGGTTCTAAAATCACCCTTTCGAAATGGGTCTCTTTTTATTATTCAATCACCTAATATGCATATGTCATACTACTCAACATCATATAAATCTAATACTTCTAAATCACAACTCAAACATATTGGTCTTAATATTGATACTAAAATTCTTCACTCATTACGTAGGATAAAGGACTACTTATATCCATTGTTATTTCAACTCATCTTGGCCCTTAACTAATCTTGTCACGTCTGAGCGTTACATATTGCCATCCCCGGTGTCGCAATAATGGGTAATTGTGAACACCCGATTTTATTCGGCCTATAAAACAAAAATCCAAAAAAAATCAGTATATTTGTAGAGTTTAACCCATTTATAGAATCATGTTTGTTGTTTAATTTTTGTTAAGTGAAATTGTAAACCGTTTCAAGTTTTGTTTATTAGTTCTTTATTTCAAACCATTTCAATTCTTAAAAAAAGAAAAAATACAAAATTGAAAAAATAAAAAAAAGAGACAGAACATCACGGGGTTGTTTCTTTGTCTCCTTCACGTGAACTACAGAAAACAAAAAGTATAAGGAGGAAAGTGCAGACACAATGATGATTATCAACTCCTTGCAAAATGATAAATTCTCCTATGGTGTGCCAACTCAGAAAGGAGAGGGGTAATGATTTCGGTCAAGATATAGAGGAATCCAATAATTATCAATGGGGAGGAGGGGAGCCTAAACCGGAAATCATTTTTCATGTTGACGACCTGACCATTACAACCTCCTTCATCCATCATTGTTATGAATCATTCAACAACACCATTTAACCATCTTCATCATCAGCCAATAAATAAAAAAAGATATATCATCATCATCCATTTTCTGATCATCATCTGATCTTTGATTAAAAAAAAAGAGAGCATAAACACAAGGAGATAATTGCAGGTAAACTATAGTCATGCCTTAGTTCATCTTGTATACTTCTTTAGTGTCATATTTTGATCTGAAAGCCCAGCCATTTTGCCAAATCTCAATACACAAAAAGAAGGGAAGAGAGGGAGTCCTACTGCATCAAGCTTCCGCCACCACTGCTGCCATCTCCGTCGGTCTGCCGCGTTTCAATTGCTGATGCCACGCCTCAATTTGCGAGCCACCACCGTCCGCGCCGTTGTTGCTCCTTCCTTCCCACTCAGCCACGAAAAATTCAAGCAGCGCCACCACCTTTGCCTTTCCTCGCATCACCATCACCACCACTTTAAACACAGACCTCGAACCACTGCACAGCCATCGCGAGGTTCGCCTTGCGCCATTGCGACCTCCGTGTGTATGTTGCGCCAAACTCTCCCTCTGCGCTACATCGTAGAATCACATCCCTTCTGCTCCTCTCTTCCTTTGATTGAGGGTTCCTTTTCTAATTTACTTATATTTTCAGCCTAAGAATTACTTATAGTTGCCATTGAATCCTCCTTCTGTGATCACCACAGCCATCCATCATATGCACCAAGGCTAGAAATAGAATCCTCAAGCAATCATCCAAAATCAAAACCAAATCCAAACAATAGCAATATATACCTAAACCAAAATCTGAGCCCCAATAAGAAAAAAAAATCTCAGAAACACAAACCAAACTGAGTACAGGAAAAGAGGGGAAGAAGAAAAAGGAACAGAAACCCAACCACCCATCATCTCCTTTCTCTTTGAACCTCGAATCGGAGCCAGCAACCACCACCACATCTTCCTCCACCCTTACATGAAGCCGCCGCGGCTTCCTCCCTCTGTCAGCCACGGACCACCATGACCACCGCGGACAATCCTTCCTCCTCCCACACCCCGATCTGGCCGCGACCCCACCCTGCCACCTTCCCCGTTGCGCATGGCTTCCTCCCTCCGTCAGCCACGGATCGCCATGAAACTTCTGGTTCCCCCTCCCCTTCTTCCTCTCATTCTCTCTTTCTCGATCTCTCTCTATTTTCCCTTCCCTCTCTTTTCCGTTCTCTGAGGCTCTCTCTTTCTCTCATTCTTACTCTCTCTATCTCTTTCTTTCAATCCCCTTGTGTGTGTGTCAGAGAAAGACTTCAGTGTATGTGTGTGTTAGTTTGTGTGTGCGTGTGTGTACGTGTGTGTGTGTGTGTGTGTGTGTGTGCGCGCGTGTGTGTGTGGGGAAGAATGGGAAAAGGGTAGTATTAGGATAATAAAATTAGTTTTAGGTAAAATTAATGGAGGTTTTGTTTTATTTAATTTTTGGTCATGGGCATATCATTGATTCAGGTTAGGAGTTTATTTGTTTGAGTTTAGGTTTGATTGTTTGAGTAATATATTTTTCAATTTTCGGGTTCTTTTTGTTTATGCTTAGATCTTTTTCCTTAAATTTGGGATTAGATTAATTCAGTCTAAGAACAAATAAAAAAAAAAAAAGAGATTTTATTTAATTTGGACTTAAAAATGATTTTTCAAAGGGGAAAAAGTAAGTTTTTATTTAATTTAGGTTAAAAATGAATTCTTGAGTGTTTTGTTTAATTATCTTCAACTATTTTTTAGTAAATTAGATTTTGATAACAGGATTAATTAAGCCATGACGGCTTATTAATTCTGTATCTTAATAATATTTTAGCTGAGATAGCTTGATATTTGAAAATTCTGGTTTAGAAATAAATTAATTAACTGGAAAATATTTTCAAAAGAACTATGTGACTTTGAATTCCTCATCGCACCAGAGGATACGTAGGAGCAGGTGATTCCTGTCAAGTCAAAATTAGATTTTATTAGGTTATTTTATGTTATTTCATTTTTTATTTGTAAATATTTATTATTATTTTTGTTTATTTATAAATATTTATTGTCTTTTATTGTTATGTATTGTTTTTAATTTCAGTTAATAATCAAATTATTTTAAATGAGGATGTTAATTTAGCCGTGACGGCTTATTAACTCAGTTAAACATCTGAGCTGTGACAGCTTGATGTTTTAAATTTTCAAACAAAAAATAGATTTTTATAATTTATATTACTTGTAAATATTTTCTTTAATACTTTTTTTATTCTTTAAAATTTAAGTTAGTCATTTATTTGTTAAATATTTTATTTTAAATAAAGAAGTTAATTTAGCCGAGACGGCTTGTTAACTGAATATTTTGGACATCTGAGCTGTGACAGCTTGATGTTTTAAATTATCGAACAAAAGTTAGATTTTTATAATTTATATTACTTGTAAATATTTTCTTTAATATCTTTTTATTCTTTAAATTTTAAATAACCAATTATTTGTTATATATATTTTATTTCAAATAAAGAAGTTAATTTAGCCGAAACGGCTTGTTAACTTAGTATATTGGATATCTGAGCTGTGACAGCTTGGTGTTTCAAATTTTTCAGTTAAAAATAAATTTTTATGATATCATTTTACTTTGTTTAGCATGTAAATATTTTTGCCCGTTATTATTATTATTGTAAATGTTTTATTATATTTTTATTATCATTATTATTATTATTATTATTATTATTATTATTATCCTTTTTCTTTATTATATTAATTTGAGTTAACCATTGAATTGTATATGTTTTGTTTCAAACAAAGAGGTTAATTTAGCCGAGACAGCTTGTTAACTGACATCTTAGAATATCTGAGTTGTGACAACTTGATGTTCTATTTTCTTTATTTTTTTAATAAAAACATAAATAAATATTTTGAAAAAGGTTATTAATAATTTGCACAATTAATTAAGGTACCGTCTAAAGGACGGGTGTGTTAGGGGTGCTGTAGGATTAAGTTCCTACCCTTCCCTAAGCATAACCGACTCCCGAGCTCAAATCTGGTTTCAAAGATCATTTTCTTTAAATTAAATGGGTTTTTCCATAATTTTTCCCAATTAAATAAAAATTTGGTGGCGACTCCATTTTAAATTGAAATTCATTTTTCGCCGTCCCGTCGCGATCCCGGTTGCGACAGTAATAGACTGTTTTTCAAGACTAAGCTCATTCCTATACTTGATAATTGGATTTACTTTCTCCAATTCTCACACAGACCTATTCCTAGCCAGGTTTACTTTCCCCGACTCAATTCAAGGGTAGTCAGATTTACTTTCCTTAGCAGACCAGATTTTCTTTCTCCAATCTTGACGTATAATCTCAGTCTTATCTTAGTAGTTAGATTTACTTTCCCTAACAGGCCAGATTTACTTTCTCCAGCCCAAGATAAATAATTTCATGTTTTTCTTGATAGTCAGGTTTACTTTCCCCGACAGACCGGATTTACTTTCTCCAGCCCAAGAAATACACTCTTATGCTTTTCATTCGCAAATATGCAATTGTAAGAAACATTCATATCTGTGTGCCTAACCTCATCAAGGAGCTCACATGCTCAATTATTCATATTCATATTCATGTGCTTATGTCATACTAGTACTAAATGCCATTATTTCATCAATTCAAAGCATCAATTCATTTTCAACATAATGGCAGAATATTTCACATATTCGTAGCACAATTTATTCTGTATTTCAAACCATCGAATCCAAGGCTATAAAAATTCTCAAGGAAACCTCATTGTGTTCTTAAGATACTATGAAAATTTCAAAGCAAAAAGAGTTCTCGAATATGTTAACAAAATAAGACAAATTTTGTGGTAAGAGACCACTTAATCTCAACTCAATGCCCAAATTCCCTAATTTTTAACTCCAGCAAATGATTGAATCAATTCAGAATAAAAATCATTGTTAAACTTAAAGACATTTCCAACACCCTGCAAAAATTTCAAAGAAAAATTCAATCATTTGCTATGGTAATAAAATTAGACAAAATCACAGCTTCTATTCTACCAATTCAAGCAGCACAAGTATCATTTCTAGTTCATGATTTTTTTCAAGCAGTAAAGTTTTTAATATGACCCAAGAAAAATCATAGAGTTGCCTTAGGATGTTAGTTTCAACATATAATTTTTCTAACTCATAAAAATACCTACAACTCCCTCAGAAAAGTCATAATTAGTTGCTGCCTGGAACAGAACCGAAAATCCAGCAAGCATGTTTCAACATCTCTTTAACAAAAATGATTTTTCCACAACACCAAACTACCCCACCTATGAAAATACATCAATATCTAGGTGTAACCACAAATTAGAACCAGAATTTAGCAATTTAAAACAACCAAAATCTGCACGAATAGAATTACACAAAATAAGACAAACACCTTACTTTGATGGCTTTAGTAATCTTGGCTCCAAGAGTGATCCAAGAATGGTTTCCCTCACTTCAAAGCTCCCAAATCAAACCCAAACCCTTCCTTAGGCAACAGATTGTGATCTTTCAAAGTATTAAAATGTGATAGATTCAAATTCTAATCTGTTATATTTGTAGGTATTGATGAATGTAACAAGTTTATTGAAGGGAGTTTATGATTTTAGTAAGTGTAGGTTAGGAGTTTGGAAGTTTATATCATGTTTCAACCTCTTAAAGGAAGAAAAAATGGAGAATGGCTATTTCTCCTTTGCATGGTTGAGAATGAAGATGAATTTAAGAGATTTGGTGGGTTATGTATATCTTACACCAAGTTGGAAGCATTTTTTTTTTTATAAAATCTAATGTCTTTATAAAAAGAAACTAAAATGGAAAGCTAGGATTTGATCTTGTTATTCAAGATTGAATCTTAGCCATTCATTTGATTTAAATGGATAAACATCTTCTTTTTGTAAAGATCAAACTAGCTTTTGGTGTTAAAAATCACACACCAAAATTTTGCCGAACGGCTAAAACAGTGTATCTGGGTAATCAAACATTGCTTGAAAATTAATTCTAGGTAAAAAAAATCTTTATTCCTGCTCATTTCTAATCTTAATCTTATAATTTCTTATTTTCGGACATATCCGGGCCTCAATTCTAGTATTTTGACTGTCTCAACGGGTTTGTGGGGCCCACTAAGTTACTGTTCACTTGTTTGTTTATTTACAGATCCGTTAGATTGTCCTCATCATTGCTATGTCTATCGAATTTTTGAAATTATGACTAGTAAAGCTCAAATTAATTTTTAAATAATTTTTTAGGGTGTTACACGTCTCAATACCTACAAAGATAAATCAGGTCTCACAATACCTGAGAAAAGAAAAGTAGGCATCACAATACCTACAAAGATAAATCAAGCATCACAATACCTAAGAAAAGAAAAGTATGCATCTCAATACCTACAAAGATAAACCAGGCATCACATTACCTGAGAAAAGAAAAGTAGGCGTCATAATACCTATAAAGATAACCTAGGCGTCACAATACCTGAGGAAAGAAAAGTAGGCGTCTCAATACCTACAATGATAAATTAGGTGTCACAATACCTAGGAAAAGAAAAGTAGGGAAAACTAAGGGCATGTTTGGTTTGAGTTTTCAGTTTTCAATTTTCATAAATTCTGAAAAACTAGAAAACTAAAAACTGAAAACTCAAACCAAACAGGCTCGTAGTTTTCAAAATTTTCAATTTTTCCTTCACAAATTCTAAAAACTGAAAACTCAAATCAAACAAGCTCTAGGCTGCTCAATATCTAGAAATGATGCATAAACTAATTCAAATTATTTGTGAATAAAATATGCAATGCAAAGTTGAAAGCTTGAATTTGAATTTCTTTCAAAGAGGCAGTTGTCACATAAACAAAGTCATTGAATAATTCAGATAAAGTTGCATTCCAAATGGAAGTATCCAAAACCATTCACCATTATGCCACAACTTAAATTTGCTTTGCACAAGGACAATGAAGTTATGAGTTGAAGGAATATCAGGGTGCTTTAGGAAGGTGGTTAGGAAAAATAGGTCATGTGGAATAAGTTTCCCAAGCTGACAAGCATTTTTTTTTTTTAAGCAAAAACACTTTCCCAATCCTTCCAACGAATAACTTTGAAAAGCTCCCAAGTTTAAACTCCTAAGATTCTGGAGGTTCTTCGAATCATGCTTTTTGCTTAAAACTTTCATGAACTAGCTTAAACTTGTCTTCTATTATGAAGGTGTATCAACATTTTTCTTTTTCTTTCGTTTTTTCATCTATTTTTTTTGTTTCAAAATTAAGTTTATGAAAATAAAAGCAATCAATCAATGATTAGGATGGACTTTGTTAGGCTTGTAATGTGACTAAGGTTAAAAGTTTATGAACAAAAGGGTATTAATGGCTCAAACAAGTGTTTAAGGGTTAATTGCGACAAAGGATCAATTTGAGCATGATGACATACTCTACCAACAACAATTGAGAATCATGAACATATTTTCATTTTGAACCAAAATCCTTCATGCCCTTCTTTTTCTCTCTATTTTTTGTTCTTGCTTTTTTTTTGGTTATTTTTCTTTCTTTCTTTTTATCGCAAATTGACCAAGAAGAAATTGAACCAAATAACCTTCATGGCATATTAGCTGCTAGTGTTGGGTGATCCTTGTCAAGGTTACAAGAAAAAAAAAATAGGCACAAACAGGGTAGCAAAGGATACTTTTTTTTTTTTTTTGAAAGATAGAGAAACATGACCAAACTTCATTTCAAATTATGATTGCTTATTTTTACAAATTTAATGCTAAAATAAGATTTCCCTTTTCTCTTTGATTTTATTGAAATTGATAAGCCTTTTTAAAAAGAAATTACACCATAGAAGCAAAATCCATCCATAAGAAGCAAAAGCACTAATTAATGAAACACTAGTCAACATGCAAATTCAACTCTCCAATCTCTAGCTCCTTCTTTAATCCATGGGTTCAAGACAAAAGTCAACTTTCTTTCATCCTATAAGCTTTGTATGATGACCTTGAAAGTTAACCAAAGCTCATTACTTGATCAGAAGCCCCATATGTAGCAAATTTAAGGTTGCCACTTGCGAAAAAGATTTTGAAAAAATTTTGGAATCACTTTTTGCCGTTTTGAGAAGGGTTTGAATTCAAACTTATTTGCTTGGCTTACTAATGTCGGTAAGAAGAATTGATTAATGATCTGGTGAGAATGGGCTTGAATGAAGGGAACAAGTACATTTAAGCTGTGACACAATGGTGAAATATCTCAAAACAAATAGGAGTTAAAGGCTTCAAAATGTTAACTGAACCTCTGCATTTTTCAATGTTTTCAAATGCAACCATCTTAAATACCAAGGATAAATTATTTGTTATCTTTTTTTTTTTTTAAGAAAACGTGGATGCAAATTTTTTTTGGCTTTTTTTAAAAAAAAAACTTATAGCAATGTTTTTTCTGGTTTTTTTTTAAAAACATTTTTTTTAGACAAGAATGCAAGAAAACCAATTTATGAAAACCAAACTTTTTGTTTCAAAGGAGGAAATTTTTTTAAGACAATTTTTTTTTGAAGTTTTTTCTCTTTTTTTTTATGACCAAAATGCATGACTGGCTTTTTTTTTTTTTTGAAAAACCCATGCAAATGATTTTTCTTCTTCTTCTTTTTTGTTTAAAACTATAATGCAAGGCTTGAATTTCAAAACATGCATTTACAAAATGCGAGATAAAAAAAGGATTTTTTTTTGTTGAATGAAGAAAACAATGTATCAAAATGTGAAATTGTGAAATAATTTTTAAACCAAAAGGCATGAATAAAGAAAAGAAGAGTTGAAGGAAAAATGATTATTCACAAAAGGCTAACTCTGTAATCAAAGACCATAAAACAATTAAAAAAACAACACAAGCCCTTGAGTTTTTCAACAAAAGCCCACCATAGGATTGGAGCATGTCTTTCTTCTCGACTTGAATTCTATCAGTGCAAGGTCACCAAGGTCAGTGCTATAGATCTAAAGGCCAAAAATCCCTAGATTACTCTTATTTAAAAAATAAGGACCTAGCTTATAATTTAACCACAAGTAGGGATGAACCCTCTCAATATGATCAATCTATAAAACTAGTAACAATTTGAGTGATAAATCAGCACTTATTAAGTGAGTACAAGACCGCTCAAGAACAAATGCCAAGACATCGCTCATTCCTAGGCTTGCACGGGGTTGGGTATAGAGCACAATAGTGTGTGAGGTACAATGTGTCCTAAACACCTAGTAACGCTACAAATTATTCACATGTGTAACACCCTTCCTACCATAAAACTATGCTTAAGCCATAACCTTATAGTAAGTAGTTGTTACTTGTTCTCTTTGCTTATCATTCGAGGTTTGTATACAAAATTCAAATATGAGCATGCTATTTTGACAAATATAAAACTCTTTTTCTTGCATTGCTAAATTTGAATACAAATAATATAGCAAAAATATATAATTATAATTTTTTTATGACAAGTCAACCTTATATATCACTATGTCAAACCCTTACCCTAGGTCATACAGGAACCTTCTAGTCTAGGTAAAGTATTACTCAAGGTTCCCTAAAAGAAAATAAACCTACTGACTAAATTCTCTATCATTGGCTTATCAAAAGGTCTGGCTGTGACTACCAACACCAGCTAGGGATTTTCACCAAATAATCACCATCATTGTAATCTATAAAAAAAAAATGATAACAGCAAGAATGAGAATCAAAGATTCTCAGTAGAAAAAACTCCAGTATATCACTCAATGATATTCAACTTAATGCAAAAATAAGCAATATATCTTCAGATGTTTATATAAGAGTATCTTCTGTTGTGAAATATCATAATTGATAATTAGAATTTCTTTTTAATAGTTCTATTTTTCATACTTTTGCTTTGAGATTTCCTTGAAGTTTCCTCAAATCTTATGAGAAATTCTTCTGAGTCTCCTGAATTACTGTGAGACTCTTCTCTTGAAAATCTCTTGAGATTTTCGTTGTTAATTCTCTTGAATTTCTCATGAGATATTCCCTTCGGAATCTTCTTAATTCTTATGAGACATTCTATTTAAAAATCTCTTAACTTCTCATGACATTTCTCTGTTGAATTTCTCTTTGATTTTATGAGATTTATTAGGAAGTTTAGACTTAATGGTAAATTTCATAGGATTCTTCTGATATACTTATCTCTGAATTGTATTGGCCACTATGTAACGTCGTTGTGATTACATTCCGATATAATTCACTAGATAAAGTACGTCTACTACATCTCATTCTAGATAGCCTCGCTATCCTCAGTACATCCATTTTCTCATAAACGATGTAACGTCGTTGTGTTCACACCCTGATATAGTTCTAAGGGCGTAGCACGTCTACTACTACCCATGAGTCCATGAGCTTACCACTAAGCAATTGATTATTACGTAAAGCTTATTTTCTTTAATTCTCTCTCTTTGTGTGAGGCTTATTTTCTTACATTCCCTCTCTTCTTAAACTCTTATGAGCGATTCTATTCAACATCTTTTAAAATCTTCTGAAGTCTTGCGAATTTTTATGAGAAATTCTCTTTAAAATCTCTTAGCTTCTTCTGAAACATTTCGTTCAAAATCTCTTGAATTCTAATAAAACTTCTCTACTAAAATTCTCTTTAATACTTTGATAATAATTGTTGTAAAGGGAACCTCAGATTACTAGGTCTCGAACCTAGATTTTCTAGCCTAGGACCTCAGATCTCACATCCTAAACTATTCCAGAAATTGGGATGTTAGTCTCAAACCTCGGATTATTAGTCTAGGACCTCAGATTTCTGGTCTCGGTCCCTAAACCATTCCATAACTTGGGATGTCAGTCTCGGACCTCGGAGCTCGCACCCAAAACTACTGGCCTCGGGACTCACTCCCTAAACCACTCCATAATCTTGGTTCTAGTCTCGGATCTCGGAGCTCACATCCTAAACTACTGACCTCGAAACTTGCTCCCTAAACCACTCCAGATCGTGGTTCTTACCTCGGATCTCGGAATTCACATCCTAAACTATGGACCTCAGAACTTACCCACTCCATAATCTTGGTTATGGTCTCAAATCTCGGAGCTCACATTCCTAAACTATGGACCTCGAAACTCGCTCCTTAAATCACTTCATAATGCTTGTTCTGATCTCAGACCTTGGATCTCGTCTCTAACTAATCCATCACCTAGATTTGTACCTCGTGCCTCGGACCTCGTCCCTAACTAATCAATCACTTAGGTATCTTGGATCTCGGGTCACACGGCTTGAACTAATGACCTCGGAAACTCGATCCCTAAACCACTCCAGATCGTGGTTCTTACCTCGAATCTCGAAATTCACTCCCTAAACCACTCCATACCCTTAGTTCTGATCTTGAAATTCACTCCCTAAACCACTCCATATCCTTAGTTCTGATCTTGAAATTCACTCCCTAAACTACTCCATACTTTTAGTTCTGATCTCGAAAATCGGTCCCTCACATTTCTACCAGGAATGACACCCACGTTTCGGAACTAAAAAATAACACAAGTCTTGCTAACATTTTGTTTTAGCTCGGATCAATACATATAGCAGAATCATTTTCAGCCCACAACAATAAATGTAACGCCCCGATTTTCTGCTATAGTGAAAATAACCAAAATGCCCCTGAGGTCATTTTCAGCCCGAAATTCGAGTAAAGCTGGTCTGGCAATACTCAAAGGGCAAACTCAATGTTGGAAGGGGATTAGATGACTTGTGTATCTTTTCGGGATCAAAAATCTCATTTTTCGAGTTTCGGGTCAAAATGACCAAAACGCCTCCGTGGTGTTTTGCCCGTTTGCAAATGTCGGATGAGCCCGAAACTTCTCTAGATGGTTTTAAAAGGCATTTTTATGTATTCTATGACTTTAGTTTTGGTCCCGAAGGTCCCGAGCAAAATTAGTGCAAAATTACGATTTTACCCCTAGTTTCATGTTTGTACGCTTAATCGCGTGATTAAGCAAACCTAAGCAATATTATGCTCTAATCGAAGGTTAATTAATTTCCATAATTAATCTTGAGTCAAAATAATTTATTAAAGTTGATTAGAACCTAAAAGTGCTTAATTACAACTTGAAATCCTATTTTAAATTCAAGATTCCTAGTCATGGAATCTTGAATAGTGTTTTCTCTCTCCAATTCCTTGAATCATGGAATTGTGTTTCCAATTGTTTATTCCTAAATGAGTTTTAAACTCTCTAATGATATATGAGCACTCCTAATCTTGTCATAAAATCCCTAAACCTCATTCTTAGTTACCTAAACTTAAGCCTAATTATTCCTAACCTTGTACCTAAGCTAACCTACACTTAATCCTATCATTAACACCCAATTACATGAGAGATTTTTCTTCCTCTCTCATGCACCTGGTCCTACCGAATGCTTTCCCCCTCCATATGCATCACATGTGCAAATTTTTCACACACAAAGAACCATGCTTTGACCTTACATGAGTCATACTTTGAGTCATTCAAACCATGCTTTCATCCATGCTTCCAAGGACAACATCTAGAAGACTTTTTCCTTCCCCATTTTTCTGGTCTGAAACCGCCAGCTCTCTCCCCCATTTTAATGAATTATTTCATTTCAAATTTGAAGGAAACTCACCTCAAATCACCATGCTTTGTCATATCTTGTCATACTTTCAATCAAGCTTGATTTTCCAAATGAATAACCAATTGAAATAAACCAATTCCCTCAATTATTTGTGGCTGAAAAACTTCCAGCCATGTCAAGTTTCTAGAAGACTTATTTGATTAAAAATTTGAAAGAAAACTCACTCAAAAACCCATGCTTGAAGCCATGCTTTGTATCATACACTCCATACATTAAACCATGCTTGTATGACACCTTGAAAGAGATATTTTTCTCTTCCTTGCCTCCAAAACCACACGGCTCCTTCTCCCCCTCAATGAGACTTCATTTGCTTTCATTTTCTATAAATACCTTGCCTAGAAACACATGCAAACACTTTAGCTCATTTGCATACTTTTAGATTTCTTAGCTTTCTCAAAGTTCTCTCTTTTTCTCTCTAAGTTTCAAGAGAGTTCTCTCTTGTTCTTCATCTTCATCTTCATCCTCTCTTCATCTTATCATCATCTCTTAACCTTCAAACACCACCACAAAGCCTTGAACCACCATCAAACCCCTTAAACACCTCATCTCAAACACAACCTCAGTTGAAACACAACTCCAACCTCTTCACACCCCCTTGGCCGAATCACTACCCACACTCAAGGAGGAGTTCTTCATCTTGTTTCCTTTTCAAAAGATCAAAGCTTTTAACTTCACTCTAGGTAACAGTGTTTTTCTAAACCTTGTTTTCTTGAAAATGAGTTTTATTTAGCTTTCTCTTGGACTTTCTTTTTGAAACTTTCCTTTTTTTTTTTCTTCCTTGATGTTTCAGCCTTTTGGCCTTGATGAGCACATGATAGCTCAATGATGAGAGCTCCTAGATGATGACTATGTGTTCATCTCAAAAGAACCTCTAGAGCTTGAGTTTTTATTTTCTCTAAGTTTCATCTTTATTATCTAGCTCAAAAGGATTTTTGTTCAAGAACACCTTTACCTTTCTTGCTATTTTGATTTCGGTTTCCTTGTTTTCTTTCCTTTAATATTTTGGTTTTGGTTCCTTGAACCTTGAGGTTTTGTTTTGTTTTGAAAGTTTATTTATTTTGAGATTGATGATGATGTTCAAGAACCTCATAGTTCCCTTGAGAACTTGGTTCAAGAACTCTAAAGCTCTCATTGTGATAAAATGAGTGTTGGGTTGCTATTTGCTAAAGTCTTGTAAGAGCTCTAGACTATCATAAAATGAACTTTGCATTCATGTTTACTTTTATGCTTTGCACATCATATTTATTTTTCTTGTCATCACTAAGTACTAAGATAATAAGGAACTTGCATTATCATGTTTGTATTTTAAGTCATGCATTATCATGTTTATATTTCAAGTCCTCACTTAAATATCAAAGATAATAATGTGTTGCATCTCATATTTATTTTAAGCTCTCACTTTACTTTCTAATGAAAGCTAAAACAAGTGCATAAGCATGTTTACTTTATGTCATCACTTAAACAAACCTAGAGCTCAAGGACTTGCCCATTGTTGTCTCAAATAAAGGCTTGAAACATGTATTTCCTTAGCTTATGTTTTCAGCCCCTAAGAGTTTATTTGTTTCCAAGTATTGAAAACTAAGTTTCATAATTTTTCTAAGCTTTTATGAGTTCAAGGAATACATAAAACTAAGTTTTATGAATTTAGGACCTCTTGAGACAAAATTTATTTAGCTACTGCCCTCTCAAGTATTTAGATGATTTTAGATGTTAAAAGTGTTTATAAATGAGTTTTGAAAGTTTGAAAAAGGTTCCAAGAGAAACTAGTATTTTATGTGCTTTAGAAATTGTGTTTGATGCCTTATATGGAGATGAATGTTTTGGTTCTACCTTGCTATGTTTGGCCACTGTATGTGTTGTGTTAATGATGATAATATGTTTATGTTTGAATATAATTAATGTTAAAACTCATGTGGGAAAGATAAGAGAAGTTAGTAACTAGAAAAGAATTAATTTGAGAGTTTTAGATCCCTTAATGTTTGATTTTTCTGGATTCTATCCAGCAAGGTTTAGTAATGATAATCATGTTTTTAAATTAGTTTAAATGTGTAGGAATGACTCATAATTGGTTTAGGACTTGATCTTGATGTCTTAGGAGCAAACCGGACTTAGAAAGGATCATTGTTGTGACTCCTAGGTACTCGCAAAGTTAGGAGTTCAGATTCTGCATCCTTGAGATTTAGATATGTTCTTGATCATAGTATAGAGTGAGGAATACTTAGATATGAGCCTATAGGTACCCGAGAGATTAAGTTGTGATGATTTATAACTTAGCTTGCAAGTTAAAAACCGTAAAAGTCAATGCATAAAACATTAAGAAGCTGTTAATGCTATGCTGTTTATATGATGCAATAATATGTGGAGATGCTTATGATGCATGAGGAAATGATCGTTTGATATATGAGTTTATCATAGCATGAGATTTCATAAGAACATGTTGTATGAATTAGCTTGTGGCAGTTTGAGGGAAATTCGGTTTAATAGCTGTTATGCTGCCAAATTTCCGTCAAACCTAAAAGGGTTAAAGAAATATTTAATAGTACCATATGAGTTGAAAACCCTGGGTGACACCAGTTTGGCCGAGCACCCCCAGGGGAGACAAATCCGTGAGGGTATGAGTAGATGCAGCCTACCAAAGCGGACAAATTGCTATGGCTTAATGCCCGCAAAGTGTTTCAAAGAGGGTATATCCTAAGAGAGGTGATCCCTGCCCCCTACCCGTACTTGCGTAGTCGGGATTATTTATTATGTTTCACTTATTCAGATAATAAACAAGAGCTAGTGACGACTAGCTGAGGTATGAGCTCATAACCTAGTTATTTTAGGGTGGCCTTATTATGCTAAAGTACCATGATTGATGTCACGAAGTTGAGGAATGATCCACTTGAAAGTTATATGCCCTTATGCCACATGGTTTATGTTTATATGCTTTGATGTGTTGTTGTATATGCTCAAGTATTGACATGCACCCACGATATAACATGTTGCATTCATAACATCAAGATGCATGCTAAAAGGACTGGACCTTGGATAATTAGTTTTGGAAAACCCTAATTGAATCTTATATGCATGATCACTGTTTTATAATTAAACCCAAGGTTCCTGAGGATGTGAACGATGTAACCCTAGGATAGGAGACTCCTACTGAGATTCTTTAGCAAGAATTCTCACTCCTCTCTCTTCTTTCTTCCGTCACATCTTCAGAGGCCGATGGCGATGTTCGTGCTTTTTGTTGACACGCCCGCTTGGGAGGTTCACTATGATCCGGGCCACGGATCATATTATTTTGAAGGGCAGTGCACGGTACGAGTCTTCATGTTCATCGGACGCCCCTTCGCACACCCTGTACAGAGCTATCGTTTCTCTCCGATGTCACCCTACGACGACGCGATGGTTTTTGAGCGCGCTCGGACGCGAGGTGAGAGGCTACTGCAGACGTACACTGGTGGTTCGATGCCTCGAGACTTCTAGGACTACGTGCCCCGATCTCCGAGTTCGGAGGATGACCCTTCCGAGGACCCACCGACGCATATGTATTGCGAGAGCTCTGCTCCTACACCTCAGTTCGTGCGCGGCGAGAGCGAGGAGACTGTTACACAGCCGAGACTAGCGAGACTAGCCGAGAGGCGACCCTACCGAGGAGGTCATGTTCAGTTTTCACGTGTTCCCACTCCTGCCGCCCTGCATCCATGGATTGGTTATACTCCACCGTTTCCCGGTTCCAGTAGTTGACGTCGTAGGGGAGGCCTAGTGCACACACCCACATGTAGAGTGGATAAACCTTCTTTTGTTGTGAGGTTATCCATCATAGATGCACTCGGGTAGATATTTGTTTATTTGTGTTTATTTGTCTTCGGTTGTACTTTATTTCCGCTGTATTACAAGCTCTGCCCGTCCCTATGAGGGTATGACTACTTATGTACTCTAGATTATGCTATTAATGAAATGTTTCCTTGTTATCATGATTGTCATTCTTTGGTTATATGCTTTGCTTTATGATTGCTAATGATTGATACGCGTGCTTTATATTTCTGTTGTTCGACTAGTTAAGTTCGCGGCTCTCACTTTGGTTTATGTTTTCAAAAAAAAATTTTACCCGTAATTTCCGCTAAATATTTTAATAAAATGATGAGACTAAAAAGTAATAACCTAATGATTAGCCTAATATGTTCTAGAGTATTCGGTTAAAAATTAGGGTGTTACAGTAAACCCGCATATCAAGTTCACATCTCCAACAACCATACATCATAAAATTTGAAATCATAAATCATAAAATTTGGGTTTCAGATTTCAGAAACATAAGCTCAATAAAATCAAGCACTTATCTTTGCAAATAGCCAAGCATCATGAAGTAAAAACTAGAAGAATTTCCTACCTCCTCCAAGCTTTTTGACAACTTTTCCTCTAGCTTTCCTTCTCTAAATCAAGCCTCAAACCCACTTTTCAGCACCTATATGAGCAGCTGTTTGGATCGATTTGAAAGGGAAAAACATGGTTTTGGATGGAGTCTGTGGTAGAGAAACTGTTTTTGAACTAGTTTATGTGTGTATCTAAGAGAATCTTTCAAAAACTTTGAAGGTTTCATGGAGTCTCAAAGAGAAAGAAATGAAGAAGATGGAGGAAAAGAGAGGAAACGTGAAGTATGCCAAAACCAAGAAGAAATGTCATTTCTTTTTTCGTTTTCCTTTTATATAATAAACTTACTTGGAGGCAAAGTAAGTTGTATGACTATTTTCGGATCAATTTATCTCGTATCTATATTGGAAATGTCTATGTTTATTTGTTTGCCCAGTTATAAAAATTATCTAGGATATGATATGATCCTTTATTTACACCAATTTCAACGTTTCGATGTACCAATTATTACCATTTCGGTGTACCAATTATTACTATTTTGGTACCCGATTGAGACCCAAATAATTTTATTAGGTTAAAAATATTTATTTATCTTATCCTTTTTTTTTCTATACCTTTGTATTAATTATAGTGTTTCATTCTATATCTCTAATTAAAATATTATTATATTAATTTTTTAATAATATAAAATAAA
>CM062351.1:32848262-32868262 GCA_031216105.1 Dalbergia cultrata
AGATAAGTGTTCCTTAGATGAGGCTACATTTCTTTTTCTCTTCTATTTCCTCTTTATTTCTCAAACTTCTTTTTTCTAAAATAATGGCTACTGACTTCCTGTATAAGATTAAAATTTCAGGACCTTTTGCCAGTTGTTTTAGGCCACATTTCAGAAGCTATGAAGTTCTTTCAAATTCATAAATAACTTTTTGAGATCTTTTTAATTTAGTTTTGAGATTTTAGCTTCTAAGGCCTAGAATTTGAAATCAAAGTTTGTATTTTTCTCATCAAACTTAAGCTATGAACTTGAGATATATAAAAGAAGGAAGTATGCAAGATATGTAGCAGCTCATCATACAATGCAAGGAGTAAAAAAAATGGATTCGAATATCCTTAGCTTGTATACTTCTATCAAACACACTCTTGTCATGAAACATAGATTTTCAGCATATTCAGTCTCATCATGACTTATTAACTCATTTCCTTCATCTTCAGAATTGCTCTTTCATGATTCTGTTTGCACTCTTTTGTCTCCATTTTGAGATTGATACCTCTGCCATTCTTAGCTTAGCATCATCAGGCTTTTAACCTTTTCTTCACATGCAAAGAGATCTTATTTTCACTTTCAATCTCAGATTTTTATCAGGTTTTTCCTCTTTATCAGAGGTATCGGCAACTTCCATTGCTTTAGCCTTTTACTGCTTCTAATGTGAATGACTTTTAGGATCAAATACTTGCTCATTTTTGGGATACCTCAAGTTGTTGAGAGTGACTTGTCAAATCCTAGAGCCTTACATAGAAAGATAGTTAGTTAGTAGAGTGGTCTTCTGTTGTGTGAATAATCTGTGCCATTTTGTCCCTTTGATCTTTATCCTCTACAATCGTTGGATTTCCTAACCCCTCAAAGGTCTTATTCTGATACCACTTGTAGTAAAAAAGTGCACGAGAAAGGTTGTTGAATCATGCTTTGCTACTTTTTATTATTTGAAACATTTAACAAAAATACTATCAAGCATCAAGCTTGAAGTAGAGCGAAAATATGATTAGTAATTTCCGAAATTATATCACTAGAGCATTAAGTTAATAAATAAAGCAGGTTAAGCGATATATCAGCAGTTATTAAGTTAAATAGCATGACATAAAATAGGAGATCAAGGAAAAAAAATATGACACAAATAATTTTTTATATTGGTTTGGCCAAACCTGCCCATATCTGGTACTGAACATATGTTGATATTCCACTAAACATCTTTTCCAACTTGAGAAAGGAACCAGATAGTCTTTCTAATAGCCTTCCCAAGCTTTTATTAGTGAAGATTAGACAACCCATACTGTCACAAACTGAGCAGTTCTTCCCAGCCTTTCCAAACTAAACCGAGTAGTGCTTCCTAACCTCTCCAAGTTGAACTGTGACTAGTAGATAACCCATACAGCCACATTGCAAGTAGTTTTTCCTAACCTCTCCAAGCTGAACTATGATAAGTAGAATGCCTTTCACCATCATGTTGCAAGTTGTTTACCTTAGCCTCTCCAAGCTATGTCACTCTGATCACTACTGGATCAAGGGTGCAAAGGTTTTGTGTTTGGGTTCCTACTCAAACTAATATACACTCAAGTTTCCTTACAAATATATAATAAATAGACCTGGGATAACATGAACGATTTCTTTCTAACATCTCTTCCAGGGAAGAGTAACGTTTAGGAACTAAAAGAATATTTTTACACTTTAAAGAAACTAATTTCATTATATGGTATGATGAACATCACAGAAAGTGTGGAAAGATTTTCACAGAGTTTCCACTCTTATGTATTCAATTATCTCATCAGATTTTGAGCACAACATCTCCATTTATAGAGGTCTATCTTTGTGACCATTGCCTTTGATCAGATTCCAATTGACACATGTAGATCATCCATTTGTGTCTTGGAAAGTTGATCTAGAAGAGTCGATTGATAGTTAGTCACATCGGTTGCAAAAGCCATTATATAGTTGAGATTTCTGATGTCCCTTTAGAAACTCCTTTTTTTCACTTTCTGATCATGGTTTTTGAACTCCTCATTCTAGAAGCTAGGATGGTTGACCAAATAGGCAGAAGAGATGACATACCAATTTTGAAATTGGGTTTGACTTAAGATTTGAATTTTGAAATTCAAATTTTCCTCATTTTCCTATAGCATTTAACGCTCCATATTGAAGTAAGCTTTTTGACGTGCGCTATCAGTTCCTTGATAAATCTTTGGTCTTATGATCTTCAATATGAGCTTTATGATGATGAAAGATTTGCAATTATGATGGTTGAAGAATAAGTAACATGTTGTTCTTAGATTTTGTGTGATATCTCCATTCTAAGCGTAATTTCTGATGTCCATTGTTACTTTCTGAAGACCAGTACCTTGGCTTCTTGCTCTTGATTTGATTTTCTTCAGTCCGTAAAGAATTTATATGTTCTTTACATGATATAATGTTCACTTATATTAAGCTCAATCTCTTAACATGAGATAAATCATGCTTGCATATGTAAAACGAAATTATTCTTGCTCAAGTCCATGTTATGCATTTCAGAAATACCTGTTATGCTTAGTCAAGAAACTCAAGGTAGGTATTAGTAGTTCTTCAAAGTATTTTCTTTAAATTGGCTTTATTGTCATTCAAAACATATAGATCTCAATGCTTTTTGAAGGGTTCTGGAGCTAACAAATGGGACAAGGAATGTGACGCAATTTGATGCATTTATTCAAGATAAATAAGATCCTAAAAAGGTAAAAAAGAAGTCAGTCAGCCTAGCTATGAGTATTGATGAATTTCTAGAAAAACAAGGGATACACGTGGAAAGAGAAGAGCAACCTAATCCTCAACCAATGGTTGAAGGTGGTGGATCTATGTTGTCCCTTGATGCTAGAGAAAATAATCACATGTTGGAGGATGATGATCTTGATGATGAATTTGAACTTGGTATTTTTTACCAAGACATAGATCAAGTTATGGAGACAAGCCTTGTTGAATGTGGTATAACCATAATCATTACTTCATTTTTTTTAAAGTTTTCATATAATATATATATTGGGGGCATCATGTAACAATATTGCATGTTAACTTTTTAGTTAGCTATTATAATGCCCATTTAATTAAGCGCCAATTCTGCTGACTTTATAGATTGTCATTGCATGAACTTTTAAATGTTTTTGCAAGTACCTCAAAGAAGAGAAAAGCTAGAGGAAAAAACTACATGCAAACATATCCATGCAAGAACTTGGGAAGAAAGAGTGGAGGTGATCTTTGATAATGGATAAGCTGTAGGGCCAAATGCACAAACAATGAAGGACTTAACCAAATTTTTAGGAATATTCAGAAAAAATCAAGATTTCCTTAGTTTGATATACATTAATTGGTATGCCATGCCTAAAATATCAATAAAAAATGCCTATAGAAATATGCTTGTCTAAGAATATATTATCTTGAAGTTTAAATTTTTATTCATTCTTTCTTACATGTTGTAATGTATACAATGTTTTTCTTAGTCAAAATTCACCATTTCAAAATAAGGAAAGAAATGTGTGATGGATGGCATTCGAGAAGCCTGGAAGTGACACAAGACTTATATAAAGAAGAATCATTTTGTCATTTATAACAACGAGCAAGATATGTTGAAAAATTGTCCTCTAGATATTGCAAAAGTCCAGTTCAAAAAATTGATTACGTATTGGAGTCTTCCTAGTGTCAAAGTAAGTGGTAGATCATAGATTAAAAAATTTATCTCAATTTTTTTCAAATTTATTCAATTTATTACACTTGATTCTTACTATTTTTTTGGAGCATAGTCCATACGTCGTGCGAATTCTAAAAATCACAAGAAACAAAAGCGCATGCATTGAATGGGTCCTCTCAATTTTGGAAGAGTGCGTGTTGCCATGGTAATATCATAAAGACTTATGTGAATTTTGCATCTTTCATTCCCATTCATAATTTTTTAGAGTTAAATCATGTTTTGTGATTTTTATTTTCATTCTTGTAGAACATAAGCAATGAGAACAAGGAAGAACCAACATAATCAGATGTGTTTGTTGAAACTCATATGGGACGAAAAGGGAAGATGTTATTTCCAGAACCCTTCAGAAAGTGTTATTGCAATATGTTTTGAGTGATAACACAACCAATTCAGATAAAATAATTTGAAAAATGACTAATGTCTACCTTGAGTTTTTTGAAGTAGCAAATAGGTTTTCTCGTTAACATAACATCATTCCTATAGCGAAAATAAATGTGCAAACATGATTTATCTATTTAAAGATATGGGAACTAAATAAAAGTGAGAATTATATCATGAAATGAATATATACATGCTTAACGGATTGAAGAAAATCATCGTCTACAAGAAACCAAGACTTGAATCTTCAGAAAGTAGAATGAGCATTACAAAAAAAATGGTAAATTACAGCGGTTGTGTAATACCCTAATTTTTTTATTCAGAAAATAATTGAGGCTTTAGTAATAAGAATATCAAAATTGTGATGTACATAGAAATGATGAGAACAATGTAATGAAGGTAAAAAAAAAAAACATGAATAGTATCTTGCGGGTCCCGTAGGCTCATCGGGACAGCCGAAACCCTAGAACTGGGCCCTGGAGATGTCCAAAATTGAGAAATTATAGGATTAAGATTAAAAATAGGTAGAAATAAAATTTTTATACTTAGAATTAATTTTTGGACAATGTTTGATTTCCCAGGTACACTGTTTTACCCGTTCAGTAAAATTTCGGTGTGTGCTTTCTAACTCCGAAAGCTAATTTAATCTTTACAAAATAAAGGAACTTATCCATTTATATCAAATGAATGGCTAAGATTTAATCTTGGATTACAAGATCAAATCCTAGCCATCCATCTTACTTTATCACTTTGATAATTATCCTTTTATATTATATAATATCCTACATTGATTACATGATAAACACAAACTCAAATCTTCTTTAAGAAGCCAAAGCACTCATCATTCTTGGTCATGACACAGCCACCATTTCCATTCATCTCAAGAGCTCAAGTTTTGTCTTCAAACCACCAAAATACTTGCTCAAAGTTCCTAAAACCATAAACTCCCTTTACTAAACTTGTTCTACTCCCTAATATCTACCAAACTAACCAATTAGAATTTGAATCCATCAACTTTTACTATTTTGAGAGCTCAACACCTGCTGTTTAGGGAAGGGTTAGGGGTTGATTGGTAGGCCTTGGAGTGAGCAAGATCACTCTTGGACACATCCTTGAAAGCCAAGATCCTTAAAGCTACAAAGTAGGGTTTTATTGAGTCTTTTCTTGCCAAATTTATATTTCAAATCTCTGACTTTTTCTGCTCCAAATTTTTATTTATTTTGGTTAATGATATATGGTTGTTGAAGTATAAATGTTTTTGGAGGGTTTGGATGAGTTTAGAGTAATCATTTTATCAAGTGAACTTTTAGATAGTGTGCTGGAATTTTGGTTTTGCTGAAAACAGTAGAATATCATTAATTTTTAGACATATTTGTAGTTATGATCGTAGCCTGGAAAAAATATATGTTGAACCTAACCTCTTGAACTACTTACAAAATTATTGAGCACTAATTTTATGTTTTACTGTCTCAAAAAAATCAGAAACCGAAAAGGTAACCTTCTTTATCTGGATTGTGGGATCAAGCTCCGATTTTATATGATTTTAGTACCATAGTAAATGATTGAATTATCATCTGAAATTTTACAGAGTGTTGAAAACTTCTTGAAGTATAACTGTAATTTTTATTTTGGGTTGATTTGATCAATTGCTAGGATTAAAAATTATGAGAATTCTGGTTTGAGCTGTGAATAAGTGGTCTCTGACTACCAAATTTGTATAATTTATTTAACCAGGTTACAGAATTCTTTTTCCCCTGAAATGTTTACAGGGACTATTAAACACATTGAAGTGTTATAGGAAATTTTTGTGGCTCTTAAATTAGCCATTTGATATGGAAAGTAAATGTTGCTACTAGAATGATAAATCTGCCAAGTTGCTGAAATGGTGGAAATGTTTTAAATTGATAATGGAATGGCATTTAGTCTACATATATGATATATGAATGCATGCTAATAGTTTTAGATAGTTACTTATAAAGCATAATGAGACTCTAGATGTAACTAAATTGCCTACGTGTGATGTAAACATGATTTGTCAAAAAGAAAAGTACATGTGGCTGTTATATGACAAAAGAGAATATGAGAAATGTGATGGTGCATATTTTAACATATAGGGAAAATAGAAACAAGGCTTATATGGGATAAAGAGGGAAGGCAAAAATAAGAACTTCCCAGGAAATGTTATGAGTCGGTAGACGTATCGGTTAGGAGATAGAACTGTGTGTGATTCGGAAATGGAAAAGAAATATGAAGTCTGATGATCACGAATAGGAATGAGCTCATGTCCTAGCAGTCTATGGTCCTCTGAGGAGTTATCCACTGCATATGTTACCTGATGTGAAACTAAGCCTTCCCTATGCTAATGAAAAGAAACAACTGCACTAATTGAATTTCGTGGATTACAAGAGGAAGATTTATGGTTACTATCATGTTACATTTTGACTTTACTTGAAGTATATACATTAATAACTATTCCTATGACTATGCATAGTTTAATTGTTATTTTTGCATTTAAGTTTACTTGATATTGCTTATAAGAATGAAATTCCTACTTATGTTTTGTTTAGTAATTTTGATTACTGGTGAGGGATTACCCTACTGAGAATTATATACTATTCTCATCCCTATTTGTGTATATTTTGTATGGTGCTCGGGCCTTTACAGATGTCGTCAGTGATCTTCTTCCTTGACTCACCCCAATGGCAATGGCACTACGATCCTGACTTGGATTCACTATATGTAGTAGCATATTCTTAGATACGAGCTTATGTATTCTTCAGCCATTCTTTTAGTACCTCTGTTTTTACTGCTGAGTTTGACCCTGCTTTTCCTTATGACGGTGTGCCCCTACACATGGCACACCCTGTTGAGTTTGTAGCTCCACCCGCACCACCTATGCCCCCTCCTGGAGATGATCCGTCCTCGTCCTCCTCCTTGGACTCCGATCCACCAGCTAGTCCTGGTGCCCCTGCTGAGGGCAATGCCATTCCACCGATGGCGAACGGTTTTCTTTAGGGGAGCATGTGACATTCAGGGACTCATGTTATGTACGTAGTTCTAGTTTAGCATTAGGAACCCGCCAGCCTGCAGACTGATTTTGTGAGATACTTTAGAGTCCATTTCTATATGTATGAAATTTTGCTGGATCTCAACTGTGAGCAGGTCAAACTACTTAGTAGAAGTGTTTTTTTGTACACTGAGTTCCTGACTAGTTAGGAGATAACTAGTTTGTCTTTTTTTTTTGTATGATGTACCTAATGTGAACTTAACAACAATGTATTTATATATGTACATATTAGTTTGATAACTTATACATCTACAATATTTTATTTCAGTTATTTCCGACTAGTATAGAGTATGCGAGTGAGTAATACTTTTCTAATTACTATGTGAACACTCGAGTAAAAACATGGTAATTAGGAGGGTGTTATATTATGGTATCAGAGCCAGACTATCCTATAAGCCTGAGGATTGGACCGGCTATGCTTTCTTAGAAATTGTCATGCATTATGACTTTATATATATTTGTATGATTGCTGGTTGGAAATGTTGTGGGTTGCTGCTACACTTTGCTTGGTATTAAGCCTGATCAACTCAATTTTTTTATTTGGTGTGATAGGAACCAATGACTTCGAATCGGCAAACTAGAAGTGGAGCTGGAAACGATGTTGACATGATGAATACTTTCCGTGAGATGGCGGCTACCATGAGGGAACAAGCTACAGCTGCTACCCTAATGATGGAGCAGCTGAACTGCAATGAAAGGCAAAACCCAGCCAATAATCCTACAGTGAACAAAGTTGATGTAGAATATCAGAAATTTGCCGAGTTCAGGATGGCAAATCCCCCTCCATTTCTAGGAGCATTTAATCCCTGTAAAGCAGAAGAATGGATAAAGTTCATGGAAAAGATTTTCTCTATTCTTCCTTGCACAGAGATCTAGAAGGTGGCCTTTGCCACCTATATGCTAGAAGCAGATGCGGATTTCTGGTGGGTTGGTACCAAGGGATTATTCGAAGCTTCCCAGACTATTGTTACTTGGACTGTTTTTAAGGAACTTTTTTACCATAAGTACTTCCCTATCTCTGTAAGAAATGCGAAAGAGTTGGAGTTTATGGCTCTTAAACAAGGACCTATGAGTGTAGCAGAGTATACGGCCAAATTTGAAGAGCTCTGCAAGTTTTCTACAATTTATCAATGTGACTCGGATGACGTCTAGAAATGCATGAAATATGAAGGAGGTCTACGAGAAGATATAGAAGCAGTTGTAAGTCTCTTGGAGATTAGGGACTATCCTACCTTGGTAAATAAATGTCGACGTGCAGAGGAGTCCAATAAGAAGCTGACAAATTTCAAGTATGCCGAAAACAATGCTAGAAGGGGGTTAGCACCTCAAGGTCCTCGATTCAAGCCTGTTAACCAGCCTCGGAGAAGATTTCCACCCAACAATAACAACAACAACAACAACAACAACAACAAAGGGAAGCAACTTCCACCTAAAAGACTAGAACCAGGACGAGGTGCCCTAAATGTGGGAAAAATCATGGGAATCGACCGTGCTGGACAACACAAATCGTTTGTTTTGGCTGTGGTAAACCAGGACATAAAATATTTGAGTGTCCTAATAAGAAAGGTCAGCAGCCCACCTCTAGGCCACAACAACATGCGCGTGTTTTTACTATAAGTGCTAAGGAAGCTTCTCAATCTGTCGATTTGATCTGAGGTAAGTGTGAAATAAATGGTACTGCCCTAGATATACTGTATGATACGGGTGCCACTCATTATTTCATATCCCATGACTGTGTACAGAAGTTACAATTATCTGTTTCTGAACTACCTTATGATCTTCTTGTATCCACTCCTACTGCTGGTCCTATTAGGACTTATTATACATGTATGAATATTCCTCTTCAAATAGGTACTAGAGACTTTACTGCCAATTTAGTTTGTCTTCCTTTATCTGGTTTAGATGTAATTTTAGGTATGGATTGGTTGGTACCCAATTATGTCCTTTTACATTGTCCAGATCGAACTGCTATATTTCTTTCCACGTTACCTTCCATCCCTTTAGTTCCTTTTTCTTTTTATTTGAACCTAGTAACACCTACCCCTAGTAAGACAGATTGTCAAGAATATGTTCTCCTCTCTGCTAGTGAAACTGAGTGTGATCATGAATTGAGTAAGATTATAGTGGTGAGAGAGTATCCTGATGTCTTCCCGGAGGATATTCCAGAGTTTCCTCCTGAAAGAGAGATTGAATTCTCCATTGAGTTGGTTCCAGGAACGGGTCCTATTTCAATTGCTCCTTATAGGATATCCCCTTTGGAGTTGAAAGAATTAAAGTCCCAAATTAAAGAACTATTAGGGAAGCATTTTATTAGACCAAGTGCCTCTCCATGGGGAGCCCCTGTTCTTCTGGTGAAGAAAAAGGATGGGGGTATGAGGCTTTGTGTAGACTATAGGCAATTGAACAAAGTAACAATAAAAAATAAGTACCCTTTGCCAAGAATTGACGATCTCATGGATCAATTACGAGGTGCAACTGTATTCTCAAAGATCGATCTTAGATCAGGGTACCATCAAATTCGAGTTTGGGATGAAGATATACCTAAGACTGCTTTTAGAACTCGATATGGGCATTATGAATATAGGGTGATATCCTTTGGATTGACTAATGCTCTGGCTGTATTCATGGATTATATGAATCGAATCTTCCGCCCTTACTTAGATAAGTTTGTAGTTATCTTCATAGCCGATTTACTTATTTATTCAAGAACTGAGGAGGAACATGCGGAGCATCTTAGGATTGTGTTACAAATCCTAAGGGAGAGAAAGTTGTATGCTAAATTGTCAAAATGTGAATTCTGGATGGAAGAGGTTGGATTCCTAGGTCATGTAGTATCACGAGGGGGAATCTCTGTAGATCCCAAGTGGGTAGAATCGATGCTTCATTGGGAACGACCAACAACGGTGACTGAGATTCGGAGTTTCCTAGGATTAGCTGGCTACTATAGGCGCTTTATCATGAATTTTTCTCAAATAGCCTTACCTTTGACGAAACTAACCCGAAAGAATGCTCTATTCAATTGGACATCGGAGTGTGAAAATAGTTTCCAGGAGTTGAAGAAAAAGTTGACCATGGCTCCAGTACTAGTATTACCCGATCCTCATGAACCCTATGAGGTTTATTGTGATGCTTCTAGTAAGGGTTTAGGATGTGTGTTGATGCAAAATCATAATGTAGTTGCCTATGCTTCTAGACAGTTGAAACCCCATGAAGTAAACTATCCAACCCATGACCTTGAACTTGCCGCTGTGGTTTTTGCTCTAAAGATCTGGTGACATCATTTGTATGGTGTGCAGTTTAATGTTTTTTCTGATCATAAAAGTTTAAAGTATCTTTTTGATCAAAAAGAGTTGAATATGCGACAAAAAAGGTGGATGGAATTCCTCAAGGACTATGAGTTTAGTCTGAATTACCATCCAGGCAAGGCAAATGTTGTTGCCGATGCTCTGAGTAGAAAATCCCTAAGTGTAGCATGCCTGATGATTAAAGAGACGGAGCTAGTTGAAAGCTTCAAGAAACTTAGTTTAGACATGTCTGTGAACCCTCAAGGTGCTGTGCTAGGCCAATTAAAAGTAACAAGTGAGTTCAAAGAATAAATTTTAGCTGCACAACGTGAAAACCCAGAGTTTCAGGAGATATTAAGATCAATTCATGCAGAGAAGTTGCCAGGATTCACTCAAGACCAACAAGGTATATGGAGATACAAGGATAGGGTATGTGTACCCACAAGTGGTGATCTTAGAAAGAAGATCTTAGAGGAAGCTCATAGGGGCAAACTTACTATACACCCAGGGACTAGTGAAATGTATGCAGATCTCAAGAAAATGTTCTGGTGGTCAGGAATGAAAAAAGACATAGAAGAGCATGTCAGGAAGTGTTTAACTTGCCAAAAAGTTAAAATAGAACATAAAAAACGAGCTGGAACCTTGCAACCCTTAGAAATCCCGGAATGGAAGTGGGAAAGTATCTCTATGGACTTTGTAATGGGTTTACCAAGGACGTCATCAGGTCATGATGCTATATGGGTTATAGTAGATAGATTGACCAAGTCTGCTCATTTCTTACCTATTAAAGCTAATTACCCTTTGGATGAGTTAGCTTCTCTGTACGTTCAAGAAATAGTGAGACTACATGGTGTACCTTCCTCAATAGTTTCTAATAGAGACCCTAGATTTACTTCTAGATTTTGGGGAGCCTTCCAAAAAGCCTTTGGGACTAAGCTTTGTTTGAGCACTACCTATCACCCCCAAACTGATGGACAAACAGAACGTACCATACAAACCCTGGAAGCCATGTTAAGAGCATGCGCGATTGAACAGAAAGGAAGTTGGGATAAGTTACTTCCATTGGTTGAATTTGCTTATAACAATAGTCATCACACTAGTATTGGCATGGCCTCGTATGAAGCACTGTATGGACGAAAATGCCAATCTCCATTATGTTGGTACGACTCAGGGAGGACAAGATTATTGGGACCCGATCTTGTTAATCAAACAACAGAGCAAATCTGAAAGATCAGAAGCAAGATTCTCACCGCACAAAGTCGTCAAAAGAGCTATGCTGATACTCGAAGGAAACCTTTAGAATTTCAAGAGGGAGAACATGTATTCTTGAAGGTCACACCCACTACTGGAGTAGGTAGGGCCCTTAGAGTTAAAAAGTTGTCACCTAGGTTTATAGGTCCTTTTCAAATTCTTCGACGAATTAGGTCAGCTGCCTACCAGATAGCCTTACCCCCACATTTGTCTAACCTTCATGATGTCTTCCATGTATCTCAAATTTGAATGTACCACCCAGATCCAAACCATATTATTGAGCCCGAATCTATACAGTTAAGGGATGACTTGACGTTTCAAGCCCCTCCTATTCAGATCGTTGATAGAGAAGTCAGGCAACTTAGGAATAAATCTGTGCAACTTGTAAAAGTAGCCTGAGGTGGACCTGGAAATGAAGAGTATACATGGGAACTAGAATCAAGTATGAAGAAAGATCATCCGGAATTGTTTCCAGGTATGAAATTTTGAGGATAAAATTTTTATTAAGGTGGGTGGTAATGTAATACCCTAATTTTTTTATTCAGAAAATAATTGAGGCTTTAGTAATAAGAATATCAAAATTGTGATGTACATAGAAATGACGAGAACAATGTAACGAAGGTAAAAAAAAAAAACATGAATAGTATCTTGCGGGCCCCGTAGGCCCATCGAGACAGCCGAAACCCTAGAACTGGGCCCTGGAGATGTCCAAAATTGAGAAATTATAGGATTAAGATTAAAAATAGGTAGAAATAAAATTTTTATACTTAGAATTAATTTTCGGACAATGTTTGATTTTCCAGGTACACTGTTTTACCCGTTCAGTAAAATTTCGGTGTGTGCTTTCTAACTCCGAAAGCTAATTTAATCTTTACAAAATAAAGGAGCTTATCCATTTATATCAAATGAATGGCTAAGATTTAATCTTGGATTACAAGATCAAATCCTAGCCATCCATCTTACTTTATCACTTTGATAATTATCCTTTTATATTATATAATATCCTACATTGATTACATGATAAACACAAACTCAAATCTTCTTTAAGAAGCCAAAGCACTCATCATTCTTGGTCATGACACAGCCACCATTTCCATTCATCTCAAGAGCTCAAGTTTTGTTTTCAAACCACCAAAATACTTGCTCAAAGTTCCTAAAACCATAAACTCCCTTTACTAAACTTGTTCTACTCCCCAATATCTACCAAACTAACCGATTAGAATTTGAATCCATCAACTTTTGCTATTTTGAGAGCTCAACACCTGCTGTTTAGGGAAGGGTTAGAAATTTGATTGGTAGGCCTTGGAGTGATCAAGATCACTCTTGGACACATCCTTGAAAGCCAAGATCCTTAAAGCTACAAAGTAGGGTTTTATTGAGTCTTTTCTTGCCAAATTTATATTTCAAATCTCTGACTTTTTCTGCTCCAAATTTTTAGTTATTTTGGTTAATGATATATGGTTGTTGAAGTATAAATGTTTTTGGAGGGTTTGGATGAGTTTAGAGTAATCATTTTATCAAGTGAAGTTTTAGATAGTGTGCTGGAATTTCGGTTTTGCTGAAAATAGTAGAATATCATGAATTTTTAGATATATTTGTAGTTATGTTTTACTGTCTCAAAAAAATCAGAAACCGAAAAGGTAACCTTGCTGTCTGGATTGTGGGGACTGAAGCTCCGATTTTATATGATTTTAGTACCATAGTAAATGATTGAATTATCATCTGAAATTTTTACAGGGTGTTGAAAACTTCTTGAAGTATAACTGTAATTTTTATTTTGGGTTGATTTGATCAATTTCTAGGATTAAAAATTATGAGAATTCTGGTCTGAGCTGCGAATAAGTGGTCTCTGACTACCAAATCTGTATAATTTATTTAACCAGGTTACAAAATTCTTTTTCCCTTGAAATGTTTACAGGGACTATTAAACACATTGAAGTATTATATGGAATTTTTTTGGCTCTTAAATTAGCCATTTGATATGAAAAGTAAATGTTGCTACTAGAATGATAAATCTGCCAAGTTGCTGAAATGGTGGAAATGTCTTAAATTGATAATGGAATGGCATTTAGTCTACATATATGATATATGAATGCATGCTAATAGTTTTAGAGAGTTACTTATAAAGCATAATGAGACTCTAGATGTAACTAAATTGCCTACGTGTGATGTAAACATGATTTGTCAAAAAGAAAAGTACATGTGGCTGTTATATGACAAAAGAGAATATGAGAAATGTGATGGTGCATATTTTAACATACAGGGAAAATAGAAACAAGGCTTATATGGGATAAAGAGGGAAGGCAAAAGTAAGAACTTCCCAGGAAATGTTATGAGTCGGTAGACGTATCGGTTAGGAGATAGAACTATGTGTGATTCGGAAATGGAAAAGAAATATGAAGTCTAATGATCGCAAATAGGAATGAGCTCATGTCCTAACAGTCTATGGTCCTCTGAGGAGTTACCCACTGCATATGTTACCTGATGTGAAACTAAGCCTTCCCTATGGTAATGAAAAGAAACAACTGCATTAATTGAATTTCTTGGATTACAAGAGAAAGATTTATGGTTACCATCATGTTACATTTTGACTTTACTTGAATTATATACATTAATAACTGTTCCTATGACTATGCATAGTTTAATTGTTATTTTTGCATATAAGTTTACTTGATATTGCTTATAAGAATGAAATTCCTACTTATGTTTTGTTTAGTAATTTTGATTACTGGTGAGGGATTACCCTACTGAGAATTATATAATATTCTCATCCCTATTTGTGTATATTTTGTATGGTGCTCAGGCCTTTCTGGATGTCGTTAGTGATCTTCTTCCTTGACTCACCCCAATGGCAATGGCATTACGATCCTGACTTGGATTCACTATATATAGTAACATATTCTTAGATACGAGCTTATATATTCTTCAGCCGTTCTTTTAGTACCTCTATTTTTACTGCTAAGTTTGACCTTGCTTTTCCTTATGACGGTGTGTCCCTACCCATGGCACACCTTGTTGAGTTTGTAGCTCCACCCGCACCACCTATGCCCCCTCCTGGAGATGATCCGTCCTCGTCCTCCTCCTCGGACTCTAATCCACCAACTAGTCCTGGTGCCCTGCTGAGGGCAACACCATTCCACCGATGGTGAACGGTTTTCTTTAGGGGAGCATGTGACATTCAGGGACTCATGTTATGTACGTAGTTCTAGTTTAGCATTAGGAACCCGCCAACCTGCAGACTGATTTTGTGAGATACTTTAGAGTCCATTTCTATATGTATGAAATTTTGCTGGATCACAACTGTGAGCAGGTCAGACTACTTAGTAGAAGTGTTCTTTTGTACACTGAGTTCCTGACTAGTTAGGAGATAACTAGTTTGTCTTTTTTTTTTTTGTATGATGTACCTAATGTGAACTTGACAACAATGTATTTATATATGTACATATTAGTTTGATAACTTATACATCTACTATATTTTATTTTAGTTATTTCTGACTAGTATAGAGTATGCGAGTGAGTAATACTTTTCTAATTACTATGTGAACACTCGAGTAAAAACATGGTAATTAGGAGGGTGTTACAGGTTGCTTTTGCGAATTAGGGCGGTTATAACCACCACCTTTTGTAACAAATGGCGGTTCCTTGAACTGCCGTAATTACTAACGCCATTCGGTAAACTATGGCGGTTATAAGAAAACTGCCGCAATCAACCTATATGACTGCACAATTTACAGTGAATTATGGTAGTTTGGAACCAACGCAATTTTCCATGAAATATTTAAAAAATATAATCATAAACCACCACGCAATTTGCCCCCAGAGAACAATTCAATTCATGCCCTCCAAGAAATGTTTAACACAATTAACACCAGCAAAACAATGGATGTCTCCTAATCTATTTTGCAAAAGAATTACACTAATTTCTCCAAATTATATGCAACATAATAAAATCTTGACAATATTTTTGGGATTTCATAGCCAGTAAATTAATCAGAAATGATATTAGGACAATAAAATTAGCCATAAAATAGGTCTTTAACTCATTTATCAAATTGGAAATAGGGATCAAAGGCTAGGTAGTGGATACTAACAGCCAAAAAAGAAAAAATGCACTCACAAAATTTCAACTTCATGTAGAAATAGTCAAAAAAGAAAACAAGAGAAAAAAATTCCATCTTTATCAGCAAAGACTCTAAATGGTTTATTCTAAAAACACCATCCTGACAAAAAAAGGATAGGAATCAAGAGTTAAGTGAAAGAATTGAAAATGTTTGCAACATAATTATCTAGACATGTGAGACAAAGTTAAAAAAAGAGATAGTTGTATTTGTTGGTCAAGATGTCAATTACCACACTTAAAACATGGTCTCCAATATTTACCTTATATAGAAGAGTCTCCAAAGAAGCCTTAAGTTGGGGGCGAGCTATTAGTAAGTACTTTTCGAGCAATCCAAGGGTAGGTACTACCCAAAACTTTGTACTCAGGGTTAAAGCTTATTGCAATTCCTTCTAGCATAGCAGGGCTTGAAGACAGAAGATATTATTCAGAATTTTACATGAAAACATTAGTTTAAGTCATTTTATGGATAATACACCCTTTGAATGACAAGCGAGAAGTATGAAGGTATTCTAAATTTGAATTTTTACCTAAAAAAAAGAAAAGAAAAAGAAGATTCACATTACATTAAAGAGAAACAAAAACAAGCAACCAAATAACACCAAGGAGACAGAAATAGTAGAGAATAAAGAATATGCTATGATAAAGACATTTTCACTTTGACTTTGGAAACATCAATTATAATTTAGAACATTAAATTCAGTTACCCTAACCTTGGCTAATCAAGATTACGCTTCAACTAACTCAGGTTAGGAGTTATAAGGTAAATCTGTAACTATGGCCACTGACTAATCAGGTGGCTTTATTGAGAAGATGAATTAAGCCAAAAGGTGCGGCATAATAATAATCAATGCATCATCATGTAGTATTTACTTTTGCGTTAAGCTTTTAAACAACTTCATATATAAATAATCTTATCAAAAGAATAAATATAATGATGACGAACATGCAAATTGTATCTTGATTTAAAATGTAAACATACACACACATGTAAGATGTATCAATAATCAAAGCCATTGAGCAGTTGAAAGAGCAAAATGACTAAATTATACGGTTTCTTAATAGCATGCCCATTCTCCTCTTGCTAGTTTACAGTTTACAATTTACAGTGGTACTTACTTGGTGACTAGTTAATAACCCATAGAACTATCTATCCCCACAGGTATGAAGGGGTAGCCTATTAAGCATACGGACTATTACAGATGGGATCAAAACCAAAACTAGAAAGTTAGGTATTTTTTTTCAATAAGTTTATATTTCCTTTCCCTTTGCTACCTGCAACAAAGGGACTAAGGTATTTTGCTTTTTTGAAAAGAAGGTAAGAACTTATTCATAGAGAGAGAGACATATACAGAGACAATGTTACAAAAAAAAATCAAAGTATTTCAAGGGTTTAACTTATCCCAATCAATAATCCTCAAAACAAGAAAAACAATTGTGTAATAATTAACTGAGAAGACAAAGGAGTACAGGCCAAATAATAATATATGTAATCTACATCAAGAAACGTATAGGATTTGAAATATTAAATTTTTTTATCTTTAATTACCTATATAAGCTAATTTGCCATCTTATGTTTGAAGAAGATTTCTCGAGTGTCAATATGCATGATAAAATCCACACTCAAGAAGTTGATTGAATGAGCAGTAAACTCCTACCCAATTAGCATAAGGGAAAATGAAATGTGCTTAGTATGCAAAAACTAAGAGCTGGACAAATTTGAAATTAAAATAAATTTTTTGCAGCCAGTTTCACGATATGACCTCAACCAAGTATAGATTCTTCACTTTCGGCAACTATTTCCCCTACAAGAACCATAGAAAGATAATTCATCAACATAAATGTCAATTTTTCCAGCAGGCATCAAAGAAAGAATCCAAAACAGAAGATGGCTTGATATGCTTTAACATATCTTCAGGAGAGGGCGTAACTTTAAACACATCTAGGAATTATGTCTTAGATGCCAAAATTAATTAGGGAGACTATTTCCTACTACTATATATAATACATCCAAATCTTCAGGGTCATCTTTATTGGAATTATTTAAAATATATTTAGCACAAGAATATGTTTTAGATAATTCCAAAGGTTTCAATGTCATGTACTATGATAAACTGATAAAAAATTCATCTGAGTATTCTAATTTATACCATCACTGAAATATTCTTGCTAAAATTTGTTGAGCAAACAACAAATGGAAAAATACCTCAATCTATTCCATAACATGAACTTTGTGAGTTGTGTACTCCTACATACATTAAAGAGACCACCACCTCGGTATAGAACCATACAAGTTCCTGCTCATAAATAACAAATAACAATTAAAGCACCTATAATGCATCAATTATTGTCAAATGAAAGCACAAAAGACGTATCAAAATCCTTCCCGAGGAAAGGGTTCTAAGAATAAATACTTAAGTCCACATATATCCCTACAACAAGCCCAACCAAATAAGACATATTTCTACTATGTTTCATTACTTCCTCAATACCTCAAAAGTATGCATGAAAAAAAAGTTTCAGCTTTTGTTAAAAAACTATGGCTCACAAAGAGATCCTAAAGTGATTTCTGTGATGCCAAGTACCAATAGGAAAAAGACACCACCAGTCTAAAACTTATATTAAATAAACTACTACCAAATCAAACCATTTTCTCAAGCCTTTATCACACCATACAACTTTGAACTTGGATTCATTGTGATTCACATTATAAAAACCTTGATAACAAGCACTTACTTGAACTTGATACCACTGTTTGCTTCATTATTGTAGTCCATCTCCTTTATTCAAGGTGATTTCCCTGTATTCAATTTGAACATTTCTAATAATATTTCTAATAGCACACACTCTTACTCTTCATCAAGATAGAACTCAAAACTCCAAACACTTTCCACATAGCTCAAACTTGGAAAAAAAAACTAAAGAAACAAAAATCGCCAAAGCAAACAAACATGTTCAACAGTTTCATTCCACTCTACAAGATAGGAGTTAACTCTTAAATCCTATTTCTATTTTGTTTATTTACTCTAATGCTCTCCAAGAATGCACAAACATCACTGAGCTGTAGAACCTAACAAAGAAACTCAAAAACCTAAAATAATAAAAATACAGAAAACTTAAAAAAAAATAGAAATTGATTATACCATGAGTTTTTGGAGAGGACGGTGGTGATTCGAGGGGGAGTAATCATTGGCGGCGGTGACATTAAGCGCAGCAGCAAGTTATTCGGTCAGGGAATCGAGGTGTTAAAGCTTAATAGAAGGAAAATGCTTTAAGGAATTTGAAGAGTTACAAGAAAGAGAGAGGAGATGGTAATGACTGAGGGCTTTGATAATCTGAGAGAAGATTTGGAAAAATCGATCCCTGAATCGCTGATTCTATATTGTTGTGTTTGTGTGCCGTGGTGTGTGAGAACTCTCTAGCACCGAGGTGATGCCTTCCGCGAGGCAAGGGGATGAGTGGAGGACAACGACACGATGGTGGCTGGTAAGGGCGTACAGAGCTATTCGTGAAGTGCACGTTGCGAAGTGGAGGATGATATGGATGCAGATGGAGAAAATGAAATGGAGAAAAAGAAAGAGCACACAGTGGCTGGGTGGGGGTGGTGAGGACAAGCAGCGGTGGCGGTTAGGGCCTGGAGGCACCACGGTTGGACAAAGAATGAAAGGGGTTAGTTAGAGGGAGGGGTTGTATGAATAGGGGAGAATGGGTAATGAACCCCAAAAGTCCTAATCCCCTTCTTTTGTGTAGATGGAGAAGAATGACTACCAGAACAATAGGGTGGTTACAATCACCGTTATTTTCTCTAAAATTGTGGCGGTATTAAATAACCGCCTTAATTCAATTGCCATAATTAACATAAGTTTTTGTAGTGGAGACTTTAGAAAGTATGCTTTCAAGTGAAGATTTCAAGTCATTTCTGAAGCCAACGTGTTCTACAACCTTCAATCATCATGATTGCAATCATATCATCATCAACAAGCTTTGATTGAAGTCTAGAAGACTGAATATATATCAAGGAACTGATAATGTAGATATAAAAGTTCACTTCATAGTGAAACGGTGCATTTTACATGAAAAGGAGGAAAATTTAAAGTCAAATGTAGGCGCATCATCTCTTCTACTAACTTGATCAACTACTCCAACTTCTAGAAG
>CM062351.1:32868762-32885295 GCA_031216105.1 Dalbergia cultrata
AAAATATTATTTTAGTATTTATTATTTATGCTTATGGTCTGAAGAAAAATTTAATTTTATGGATAAGAAAATTAATTAAAGTTGGGATCCTTATTGTCGGAGAAAATAAGAGTTGATGCAACAAATACATGGTAAATACATATGTATGATAATTTATCTAATATGCTTCAATAAAGAGGATGGTGCTGTAATACCCGGTGTACACATGTTAGTAGACAATTTCTGTATGGCCTCAAGGTTTTCGAGACCCACCCATATTGTCGGGTCCGGAATTTTGTTAAGTCTAGAGCCTACACTTCCTTAGAGGGCTATATAATAGAGTCACTTTTTTGGGATCAAAAGTCTCGGTAATTGTTTCCTAAAGGAAAATAAGTTAAAGAGTGATTTTTAATAAATTTTAGGAAACCTCTAGATGTTTCATGTTTAGCCTACAAGTTTAGGAAATCGTAAGAATTCTTGAATTTGAACTAGAACTCAAAAATTAGATTTTGATTGGTTGGGGTTTTGATTTTTTTAATATTTTATTTCAATCCAAATGGGGGTATTTTCTTATTTATATTTATGTTTTAAAGTTAATGGAGAGTAAAATAAATGAGGACATTAACTTATGTAAATAAGTGAGTATATAGGTGTTTATCAAAAAAAAAATGAGTATAGAGATAACCCATATGTCTAATGACAGTAAAAATGCAACAGCTGGACTTTACTGTCATTGTTATAGCAGACATAGGAGTGCAATTTTATGGGTTTGGTGTTCTGAGGACCACTATAGCGGTCATAAATACACAGGACAAGACGGTGTGACGTGGCCTGATTGCTATAGCAATCCCCTGGAACACGAATAATGCTCAGAAATGGCGTCGTTCCACTTTTAGCCATTCTTCTTTTTTAAAGCCCTTCCTCCACTGTTTCTTCCCCTATTTCCTTCGAACTAGCAACCCCAATCTCCCCATTTTTCTGTATTCCACTCCCTCCACTCTCAACTCCACTTGAATCTAGTTTCCCCAAATCATGAAGGTATGTTTATATTGGTAGATTTTGTCTCCGTTCTTCTCAATCTTCCATGTTCTTAGTATGAGTTATTATTTTCTCTCATTATTGTCAAGTGGAGGTGCCACCCAATGTTGTTAGAGTTATATTAGAGTAATCAAGAGATACCATAGAGTATTCATGAGTTTAATGGTTGAAATGGCAAACATTGGTGCCATTCCTCCTCCCTAGAGCTTTAACGGAGTTTTTCCTTCATAGTCCACCACTCTAGGTGAGTGGGTTCAATTCTGTGACCTTTATTTTTAGTTATTAAAGTTATTTTCCTTATATTGTGGCATAATGGATAATGTTAGAGTATATTTCAAAGAGATTATGGATAAATGTTAATTATGTTAAGTTTATGAAATTATGGTTTCAAATATCATGAAATGTATGATTTAAAGCTACTTTAGGAAGGATTAGAGATTGGTGATGATCTTGTTAAGTTGATGAGATTGTGATTTTCAAAGAGTATAAACTATATTTTCAGAAACTCATGGTACCACTGTTGCTAAAAATGATTTTCTTTATAAGTAGCCAAAGAGTATTTAGAGGAAACAATATAAATAGTAAAGTATGATTTAGCATTATAAAGAAATATGTTGTTATGATCTTAGAGTAGTATGCTTATAGACCTCCAGTGTTGAACCATGATTTTATAGTGATCAAGTATATGAAAAATATATTAGTTTAAGATATAAATTTAAAACTTTAGCTTTATGATACTAAGAAATGTGTAATTCAGTACAATTCATAGCAATTGTCAGATACATATTCTGTGGGTTTGAAATCGGAATGCCTAAAAGGTGGTGATCCCTTGGGGCTCGATTTTCACAATCACAATTATGCTAAAGTCAAATTGTTAGAGTTATATGAATTTAGAACTCTCAAAGTACTAAGAATTTAGGGGCTTGCGTTTGCGAGAGATGGAACACCCACTTTTAGAAATGTTGATTTTATTTAATTCTGTTGAGTTTTGCATGATGAGATTTAATAACGGCCATGGAAGCAATAATATTAAAGAACCATGGAGGCAATAGCGTTAAACGGTTAGGGAGGCAATAGCGTTAGACAGTCATGGAGGCAATATTAAATAAACAGCCATGGAGGCAAACCCTTTATTAACGGCCTTGGAAGTAGAGATTCTAAAGAACATAGTGAATCGGGACCTAATGAAGTGCCCATAGAGAATAGAGATATTTACAAACAGTAATTATTATTATTCTTATGTATGTTTATCAAGTTTAGAGTATTGCTAACTATGACTTAGAGGAGTTTAAAGCTTTGTTTTATATGTTTATATATGGGATTACTAGAAATAATTTTATAATTTGTTTTATTATTGTTATTATTATTGATTATTAGTATTATTATAATTTTTATGCATCTTGGTTGTTGGCCGATGAAAGAGGTTACGAATCAGAATTCACTCACTGAGTTTTAGATGAAACTCACCCTCTCCCTTTTTCCATTACAGATATATTAGCTGCTACGGGTCCCTCTTAGCCACCTCCTCCCCAGCAGTAAGGGTTTTCAGTTGATGAGCTTCATTTCGGAGTGAAGTGTCTTGTGCTTTTTGGTTAGAGATAGAGTGCTCCAGTGCACATTAAAGGTAGGGTCTCGGACCAAAGAGATAGATTTGCATTGATTTATTATGATCATTTTATATTTACATGATTATAGTCTTCATGGGTATTTTATGTAGAGAGCAACTTATATATTTTGTATTACAGAGGTAGATTTAGAGTTTAATTATAATATGGTATTGATGATGAGCTTGATTTCAAAAGAGCTAAAGATTTATTAGAGATGAAATGATATTTTATAAATGGATTTATTATTATCATATGCATATAGAGAGAACTCAGGGGTCACGAGGTTTACGTGGGGATGAGATTTCTCAAATGCCGGTCATGTTCCCAAATCAGGTCGTGACAGGTGCAACAAATACTAGTATAATATGTTTATTTAATATTAAACTAAATTATATAATTGGGTCATGACGTGTGATGCACATGGTGATAATAAAAAATAGTTTGTTGACCATTACTGAAAATAGATATAATTTGTTTAAATATAGCTAATATAAAATTTACTTTGAAAATAATTTGAAGTTAAATAATTAATTAATTAAATTAAATATAAATATGTCATTCTATTTTATATCTTATTTTGAATACTACGTTTATAAGGTTGAAAAAATCTCGGTAGATAACTTTTAACTAACAATAAAGAGTCCATTTCATGAAAATTTTATAGGATTTGAAAGTTGAAATTACTGAATAATAAAAAAGAATAAGTGAATAATTTTATTATATCATGAGTTATTTATAGAGTAACAATGAGTATCCACAAAAAAGGGCATGTCCCCCCTCCCCTATCTATATTTAGAATTAAGTGATGTTAGATGTACAACTAAATTATACAATAAATGCACACCACACACACTATCACTATTGGATTTGATGAATGAGTGGAATGGGTGGAGATCGCACATCACATCCAATAGTGGTAAGGTGTGTGTTGTGCATTTATTGTGCAATTTAATTGTACAACAAACATTATTCATTTAGAATTTTACCTCTCATCTCCATCCTTATCCTCGTCATGGGTTTTCATTCCACATTCCCCATGAAGATTTGAATCCTTAGAGGTATTCACAGGTCAGTTTATTAAAAAAGCTTCAAAAAAAGAAAAAATTAAAAATACTTTGAAATTTGAAAACATAAATATCCTTAACAAATACTTCTAATAATACAACATAATCCAATTAAAATTAAAAATATATACATAATATATATTCAATAAAGATAATTAAAATAATAAAGGTGTGCTAAGGTATAATATATATATATATATATCTGTGTGTGTGTACATGTGTATGTGTGGATATTTAAAAATTGATGGGTTTTATGGGGTGGGGACCTCATTCTCCTTCTTTGTCCCATTTAACAAATAGGAACTATGTCCCGTCCACATAAAGACTAAACATATTCACATTCTTGTCCCATTATGGCTGATCCCCTTGTGTATTTGCTTCAATGGGAGTTTTTTTTTTTTTTGTCATTCCAAACCATGTGCGTCTTCTAATAAATTAGAATATTTAATTTATAAAAACACAAAAATATATATTTTTAAATTAATAAAAAATAATGAATAAATTTTATTATTGTAATTTTTATTCCACCTCATTTCCTTGTATATCATTGTAGTAAATTAAAATATCAATTTTAAAATATCTTATATTTAGTAAAAAATCATAAATAAGCTTAATTTATATAATCTCAATTATTGAAGAAGTGCATAAATTATATACACAATTATTTTTAATAAAAAATTATTATAACTATTTAATTTTAAAAAAATAAATAATTATTATTATTTTCAAAGAAGTGTAAATTGTGGAAATGATTTTTTAATGTTAAAAATTGAAGTTTTTCTAAAAAATTAATTTAAAAAATCATGGAATTGATAAGTTAGAATATTTCAATTGCAAAAAAAAATCAAATGTGGGGTAGTAAGATGGGTATATTGGTAGTACTTTTCGAGAAAGAGAAAGAATTGATAAATAGATTGTTAATATAACATTGTAGAAAAGGGACTGATTTATAAAAGAAAAAAAATACATTGATATAGAAAAAATATATGCATGTAAAAATTAATTATGCAAAATGAATTTTTAGTTTTATTTTTTGTTTGATTTATTATTTTTTATGGTGGTTTTTGAAAATTATATTTGTACAAAGATGACTTTTTTCTTGAAATATATAAATGCATTTTTTATGTTTTCAATTTATTTTTATTCTTTATTTATAACAATATATCATTTTAATCTTATAATACCTTTCGTTATAGTGTCAAATAAAAGTTATAAAAATTTCAATTATAATATTTTAAAATTTTTAAAAATTGTAGAACTGATAAGTGATATAATATCCAATGCAGAATATGTGCTAATAGAAAAGAGATATGAAAGTATAATTAAAAATTCATGTTAAATAGAAATGTTGAGAAAACAGTGAGGTATAAATTTTCAATGAATGACACATGGCAAAACTTTTTTAAATGAGTCTGAATTATTAGTAGTATAGACACATATAGATTGCATTGTCAAATATAAATTATAATATTTTAAAATTTGTAATATTTTGAATGTTTAAAAACTGTGAAATTGATAATCGGCATACTATTCAATATAGAATATATGTTAATAGAAGAGAGATATGGAAGTATAATTAGAAAAATAATTAATAATTACAACACAAATAAAAACTTGAAACGTTAGCATAAAATTTTCAATGAATGACATGTGGCAAAGATTTCCCTTGAAATAAGTCTGAATTATTAGTAGTATAGATAAATATTGTCTAGTTAGTGTTGGTTTTTTACAACTAACAACATATATTGATCTAGTAAGAAAGGAAATTATTAATGTTATTGAGAAAATTTTTAAATCGCTATAATTACACATCATTTATTTGATTGGAAAGCATAGTCTAAACTAAATATATACAAATTTATATTTATTGATTATTAATTTATATTTGACTTGCCGTAAATTATTATCATAATTGATAATCAATTGATTGTTTTTATTAAATTTATGGTTATAATTAATTAAAAATTGATTATATGTAATGTAACTATTTAAAGCTCATAAGTAATATTTTTTTAAAATTATAAATTCTAAAAAAAATGACATGGTGCACAATTTAATGATAAAAATCAGCATTGAATCAAATAAGAGTAAATTATATCAATATCTAATCAAAATTAGATTCAATATGTCTATAATATTTAATGATATATCACAGTTAAGATTATGAAAATACGGACCCTAAATGACTCTGGAAGTAATACGTGAAATTTTTTTTATGAAATAAGTCTTAAATATTAATATTATAAATATAGATTATAGATTTATTTTTACCTTTTTGAATATTATTTTTAAAGTTTAATTTTGATGATTGAGTCATCCAATTAAAATTTTTCATTTTATATCAACTTTAAAATAACAATGTGAGCAACCATTTTTGTTAATGTGATAATTAATACATAATTGAAAGATAATGTCAATTTTTTTTAATATTTTCAATGCATTAAAATCATGTTGTTTTTGTCTAATATATTATTTGACAATTATTGTATATTAAAAAAATTTAAAAGGTGATGTAATATTTATATCTAAATAAATACACACACACAAACACATATATATAATTTATTAATTATAAATAGTTGTAATATTATGCCATCACATAAAAATAAAAATATAATTAATATTAAATAATTTAAAATTAAATTTATTGTAGGATAATATAAAAGTAATAAATTTATACACGATCATTATGAACTTTTTTCACAAAATAATTTAAAAAGCATAGATTATCAAATTTAAAAAATATTTTTAAGATATTAATAATAATGAGTTTGAATAATATGAAAGTAATAATATATAATTAGTTGAATTGGAGAAAAATAAAAAGATATTTTGGAATATTAAAACAAAAAGTTAATTAAGTGGAAATGGTATTAAAAAAAATATCGACAATAGTCATGCCCTCCTTATATATATGATAAAGTTGTTGTTTACTCTTCAATAATCATTATGGCTCAATTAGGTTATATAAATTCACCTCTATCAATGTTATTCAGGGTTCTGAATTTTGTAATAATTGTTATATTTTATTGACTGTTATGGTTTTTTTTCTTTTCATCCCATTTCAGCTTATTAATCATGTTGCTTATTGCTTTGTTTCTTATATTGTAACTTAGCTGAAGGTGAGGTTGTCGTTAGAGGTGACGTTTCATCACAAAATGTTCTAAGACCCCTTTTTGAAAAAAAAAAACAAAAATAAAGGTGTTATTAGCCACATTTGGGAATTGAGAGCTAGATTTATGGCTAAACAATAAGGATTGACTACATCAGAAGCAATTGTTGGGAAATCATTTAGCTAAAACAATGTGATTACTTGACATTTATGCATGTGGCTAGTAAAACTTTTTTTTTTGGGTAGTGATAACTAATTGCAATCAACAACATTATATTTAAATATCCACAGTAGGTAAAAACAATCCAATCAAAATGGAAAAGTACAATTCTATTATATCATATAAACACCTACATTGTTGTAAGCAAATGATTGAAAATTTACAAAAATTGTGCATAATAATATCCAACAAACAGCTCTTCGCCTCATTACTCATTCTTCTTCGACCTCTTTTTTGTATACACATTCTCAAACGCATATACACATCAAAAGCAAGTAAAAAAATCTTCCACGTGAAAAGCACATATATACTACAGCATCAATGTGAACGATAATCATACTATTTACGATAATTTCCAGGCTCCTCTTTATCATTCCCAGTTGTAACAACACTAGTAGAAAATTGGTTTGGCTATTCATTGTCTTTATTTCTTTTTCAATTCGAATCAACACCATCATTTCCATGATTTTCCTTTTCAATTTTAAAAAAGACTATAATTTTCTTTATTTATTTATTTCTTTCTTGCATCTCATTCATAGACTCTATTGTTCTCAAGTTTTCGCAACAAATGGATGATCAACATGACAATATTTGTGACAATATTGTCAACAATTTAAGAACACATGTGCATATAACTTATTTACTTTTCATTTTTCATGTTGCTTTAATGCATTTCTATTTCATTGTTTCAGCTATGTCTTTGTCTATATATATTTTCCAACCAAAAAAAAATCATTCCAGACAAACTTTAAAAATGAAAAACATATACGTATTTGTATATCTATATATACATTGTAACAATCTATATATAGGTCACCTTTCATTTAAAAAGATGGAAATGAGATCAAAATTATAACATTTATTAAAAAAAGCTCATTTTTTCAAGTCATAGGATTTCAATTAATTTAAAATAATTATCCATTGTTGCTTGAAAAAGAACATATTACTTTTCTAAAAATAATGGATAATTTCAAAAACCAAATCAACGTATGAGCCTCAAAGCAAACAGCCCTCCTTGTTTCCCTAACTTTTATGCATTATTTTGTTCAATAACACAAATCTACAAGTACTTTTATCAGTGACAAGTTGAAGACTCGATTTGCTTCATTGTGTAGGTACTGCCTGAGATCATTACTATTTACGGTTGTTTACCAAAACAACAAAAAAATTATGTCACTTACTAAAAAAAAGTTGCTGATTTATCTTTCCAAACTAAATAACCCATATAAGCTAGACATACAATTTGTGCCTGACCTTAACCTTTGGACAATGTCACTTAATTAAAAGCAATTAGATTATAAGTGTCTTCCCCGGTGCAAACACTATTAATTGAATTTTTCTTTTGTATAAAAAATATTCAAAAAATCATGAACACTTTAAAGTAATAGAATTATCAATTTCATGCTTCAAGGTCTTCATCATTTAAATTACGTTTCAAAGTTTACATTTTTTTTAGATTTTATTTTCAAATACATATCACCTTTTACCAGTTGTACATTGTGATGATCAAAGTGCCATTCATTTGGCTAAAAACCTAGTTTATCATGAAAAATAAAGCACATTAATGTTAGATTTCATTTTGTCAGAGAAAGTATCAACAATAGTATAGTTACAGTTTGAAAGATAGTCACAACTGAGAATCCAGTAGACATGATGACAAAACTGTTGCTGATTAATAGGTTTAAATATTGCTTGAACTTGGTCAATATTTACAGAAGTTGAGTGCTGCTACAAAATGCAAGCCAAGGTAGAAAATTGTCTGGAAAGTGACTTGCTTTTAGAAAAATGGCTTGCTTTTGTTTGCCACTAATAAATCCACCGAAAGCAAATTATGGGCTGCAAGGCATTATTGCATAGACACGTTTGAAAGCTCTATAAATAGAGGGATGCAAACAGAGCAAAATCATCTAAAGCTAAGAAGCAATTCCTTAGTAGTAGTAGAAGGAGCATAGTAAGCTTCTTGTAGTGTGAGAAAAATTTAAGCTTCTTGTAGTGTGATAAAAATAAAGAGTGTGTGTAAGAAAATTTCAAGAGTGTAGTGTGAGTTACACTGGGATTTTGTATGTATTCTTCAGGTCTCTGTAATACTACAAATTGTAGTAGAAAAGAGTCTCACTGGGAATACACTATATTACAATTACTCTTTAAATATAGTGGAATAATTTTTAAAGTTTGACCTGTAGTTTTTTCCCCAAAATTATAGGAGGGCTTTCCACGTTAAAATTTGGTGTGCAGTTTTCTCAATTTATTTTTATTTGGTGTGAATAGTAAAAAATAGGTCTTACTACAAAGTACAATTCACATGCTTTATTTTATCTGTTACTCTTCGTAAATTAGGATAGCTTCCGCTCCCATCCATGAAGTATTTATTACACTTAGGGCGTACTTAACTCTGATATTTTCTAACATTAAGTTATGTCAACATAATTTATAATTTTCCCAATTTACTCGTAATTAAAAAATCTTAATTTCACCCTTTCACCTATCTCCCTTCGCCTTCCCTTTTCCCCTTTCTCTTCACTGCACGTTGTGTTCCCAGATCTTATAGTATCATCAAAGTATCAAACCATTCATCATTTTATTGCTCCCTTTCATGAGCCTCATGACTATCATTAAATTTACCTCTTCACCTTCTTAAACGCAGGACCAAGGACCAAGCAAATGACTCAAAAAAGGAAAAAAAACAAAAAAAGGCAAACAGGAAGCATAAACCCCTATCAATTAACCACCCAAAAGGAAAAAAAAAAGAAAACAGAAGGCACATTTGTTTGTGCTTCCTCAACTAATAGTCGTGAATTCAAACTTCAAAGACATAGATAATAATTTCCCTTTTTGGTGGATCAGTTTTGATTGGATTGAGAGAGATCGAGGCTAAGAAATAAGTCATTTGGGGTAATGGAAAGGATTTTTGTATCCTCGATATGTAGCAAAACCAAAGAGAAATTTAAGTGAGTACTGTGAGGTATGGAGGGGAGCACCGGCACCAGCAGGAAGGGAGCACAGCTGCTGGTACACGAGTGTCTCATGGGGCACACCATCAAACAACACTGTTCGGAGCAATGCCAACAGTGCTTTGAAGCTCTGTTGCTGGTTTATTATTTATTTTAAATTTTCATGTAAAGTTGTTGTTGCTGCTGTTGTGTTTTGTGATTGTTGGCGATGGAGCTATTGGGGAAGATTAGAGAAGAGGGAAGAATAAAGAGTGAGTTATTAGAGAATGTTACTCAATGAGAATTGATAAAACAGTCAAGGTCATTAAAGTCATTTTATTTATTTTTTAATTTTTAAAAATCAATTAATTAACAATGTTAATGGTCTGTGATGTCTACTGGGTGTTTCTGTAATATCATTTAAATAATTGAGGTAAGTGTCAAAATTTTAAAACTAGAAGGAGATAAATATAATATTAATAAAGCTCAAGGAAGATCTATATAATTATTCCTTTTATTTATTATGCTCACTATTACTTTTAAAACTTAAATAAATTTTAAATTTTTGGGTTGTCATATTTATAGAATTTAATTTGTCTCACAATACCAATATCGATCATCATCTCCACGTCAGATATAACCAATTTCTACTTTTCGGGTAACATGTTAGTCTTAAGTATAGACGCACCCACTGAGAAAAAAAAAAAAACACACACACACCAAGAAAGTTGCATGCAGTTAATGCAGTGGCGTGACACATGGGTAAAGCGCAGTCAATGGGGCCAAAGCCTCAAATCATACGTTGAAGCATTTTATGTGAGTATCAAAGAAAGAACTCCTTACAGACCAGCTGCACAGGGCATAAAAGTTTTGATTCGGATATCGACTCTGAAAATAATAGCATTCACTAGGAAATCACATCATAACACAGTAATTGAACATTTGCGTACGTGTGCGTAGAATTAGAATGCAGTCTTGTGCTTCTAATATTTATGTGCTAGAAATATGAAGTGCGTTTCTTGTTATTGTTATTATTATTATTATTTCAGGTGTGACTCAATCACAAGAGTTGGGGACTGCAGCTTCGGCTCCAGCATCGCAGCTTGACTTGGAAGCCGATGCTATGCTCCAGAGTGGATGGTGGGACACCCGGAATTTAACGATACTTCCAATCACTGTTATTGGGACAGGGTCACTTGCAGTGTCGCCGGAAGCATCACTGGAATCCAATATTAGGATGAATAGAAATAGACTAATGGTATGGAGAAAACTAAGAGCGCTTTTGGTTTTTTTATTTTTATTTTTATTTTCACTAAAAATGCAAAACAAGTGTGGAAATATGTTTGGTTGATCATTAAAGAAAATATTCAGTGAAAATATTTTCAAAACACACACAAAATTGGAAATGATATTCTCATATTTTCATCTTTTTCAGTTGTTGTTGTTGTTGGAAATGTTTTCAAATGAAAACATGGTGGCATTGTTGTAAATAAAGAGTCTTTCCATTTTTCTTCACTGTTATGCACTGTTCGAATCCCATAACACATACCTTTGCTTTAGTTTTTAATTTTTTTCAATGCTTCACACATAGAGACTTAACCACTAGATCTGTCTTCTCCCATCCCTTTTCCTTGGTCTTCTCCATCAACAACAACCGACTCCACCAACTGAAGACTCAACCGAGGCGACAAGGGAGATGGCAAACTATGGGTTTGCCAGCGACATCAATGCGACGGAGAATAAGGCAGAATCCACGATCAGGCCATGGATAGCCGACGAAGAGCAAATCTGGGAGGTGGAAGATGAGGCCGACCCCATGGTGGTTGGTGTGGCCTCTCTGGTCTTTAGTGAGAGTGAGGAAAACGCTACAGGGAAAAAGAATGGCAGCAACAGTAGTACAAGAATAGCGGTGGAAAGGCGGGGGCATGATGGCAGAGCAGTGGCGGCCAGTGAGCGCCCCTGGTTCGGTGGCGGCATGAGGTTGATGGAAGTTTGCCAACCTTCACTGCTACTGGTCCTCACTGGCGGCAACTGTGAAAGGAAGAAGAAGTAGACACAGAGGTTGTGCTACTACTGCTTTTCCTCTGTTTCTAAGAACGAAAACACACAAATGCATATGATTTTTAAAACAAAACTACTCTACAAAACACACAAACCAAACATATTTTCATTATTTTTACTTTCTGAAAACAAAATCTACTTTTGTTAAACTAAACAAATTTCTTGATTTTGAAAATCCAAAAATGAAAATCCTTTTCAGAAAATAAAAATACAAAATGAAAACAGGAAATATTTTCACAAACCAAACGCACCCTAAACAATTTTAAAAATGATTAGACCAAAACTTTCTCTAATTTTTTTTTTTTTTTGTTTTTGGAGACTAAAACTAAAACTTGCTTATTTTAATTATTTCAAAAACCAATCTAAGCCTTTTGTTTTTTCAATTTTATTAATTGAAGTTGAGTAAAAATGTTGTCCATTTATCCTCCCCCACCCAAAGTAGGTAGCAAATTTACAAGAATATGAATGTTCCTCACTCACATAAAGTAAATCCTAGATTTATAGACTTTCTCTTATAATACCAGGATCAATCATCATCTCCACGAGATTTGGTCAGATACAACCATGTTCCATGTAGTCCTTTTCGGGGAACATGTAATTCTAACAAGACCCACTGTCATGACCCAACTTGGGTCACGACAGCACATAGGGAGTTCCCAATCCCTAGCAAGCCTACACAAATACCAAGCAGGGCATCATATAGAGTTTCCCTTGAAAACTGAAGAGTTCCTAATCACAAAATGTATAGAAAACAATCATTACAATATAGCAAACCTCAACACACTCAGGATAATAAATAGTTATACTTATATATTAAAATATAGTTTTCACATCAAATGAGCTTTTCCCAAACCCAAACAAAACATCAATTAGCATATATTAATGATCACACATAAATATAACATAATATAAAGACTCTTGCATTCAAATCAACCAAATAAGTTTTACAAAGACATAATCACATCCCTGACCCTGCCTATGACACGTTGGAGCTACAATATTAAGCACATGAACCCTAAGATCAAAAGTGGATCATCACACAACAGATAGTGATCACTAAGTTGGAGAATGCATAAAGCTAGGATCAACACTTGTATCAGAAAAGGGGGAAGGAAACAACAGAGTGAGTTTTGCAATTCAGTAAGTAGATAAGGCATTCATAGTCCACATGAGACAATATCAAAATTAAACAAATAATATTAGAAACCTATATAAATAATATGGGAAAAACATATTTATAAATCAAAATAAATAACTATTGGGAAGTGGTTTTGCACAGGAAATTCCATCAGAATCACACGTTCGGGTGGCCATTTCCTTGTGTGATCCCGCCTTTTATTAGGAACCACAAAAACGTGGACCTACACTCATCCATCATGTAGCATTCTCAGATAGTCACGTCGTAACATTGTCATCAGTCAAAGTGCACCTTGGCTAACGCCACCTGTCGTTAGTTATAGTTCCTATCTCAGACATTCCCAAAATAATTTATAAAATAACCCATTATTTTCATTGCTCAATACCTTTTCCAAATATTCTCACACACGATACTAAACATAAGCATTCTCCTGAACTATTCAAGTTCTAGTTATTTTTCAATCCATCAATTTAATTGGGACTTAGCCCATGAATCAATTTCCAGTTCTAAAATTCATGCTCATATTGCAAACGAATCCTTTTGAAATATGGTATAAAACCATGTATTTGTCTCATGTGGTAACTAAAACACATTTATTGTTTGATCAACAATAACAAATAAATATCTTAAATACGTAAATCATGCAAATTTGTAAGCAGGGAATACAATAAACATTCTATAATACTCATAAATAATTTATAACAAAAGTAAACAACTACATATACTCAATCTACCCACAACAATGGTTGATGTCCGTTTGATCTATAACACTAGAAACAAGCCAACAAAATATGTATAAGCTAACAACGTTATTAATTAACATAAATCAGCTCTAAATTTCAAAACCCCTAATTTCTAAAGCCTAGAGTCCCCAAAACCCCAAATCCGCCATTAAAAAATTCATTAGAAGCTCAAGTAGGCTAATAAAGAGGTATTGAAACTTATTCACACTACCAAAAATAAAGAAAAAGGGGAGCACCACCTCAATCTTTGAGGTTGCAGGAGTTTCTTCTCTATAAAAAGAGAAACTGTGGTCATACAAAGAGGAGAGAGAGACAAGAATGGAGGCGGAGGTGGAGGTGCGATCGCTAGTAGTGTCATGGTGGCAACGGCGATGGTTGATAAGGTGGTGGCGGTGATGCATGGACATGGGAGAGGGAACAAAGGAGGAAGAAGAGAAGAAAAGAGGGAAAAGAGAAGAGGAAGAGAGAGAGAGAGAGAGTTCGTGAGGGAGGAAGAAAGCGGGGTGAAAAAGGAAGAGAAAGAGAGAAAAAGAAAGAGTTAATGCTCATTTTAGTCCCTAACATTTCATGCGTAAATCATTTTAGTCCCTGACATTTTATGCGTGAGTCATTTTAGTCCCTCACTTTTAAAATGAATCAATTTGGTCCCTAATATTTATAACTGTGAGGGACCAAATTGATCCATAATTATAAATATAAGGGACTAAATTGATTCACTTTTAAAATGTGAGGGACTAAATTGATTCACAGTTATTAATGTGAGGGACCAAATTGATTCATTTTAAAAGTAAGGGGCTAAAATGACTCACACATAAAATGTCAAAGACTAAAATGAACATTAAGTGGATCTGCATCCACTAAACATAGTGCCATCAACAATTATCTTAGTCTATGCTAAAATAAGGTTCCCATTTATCTTCTCTTTTTTTTCCCCCTTTTTTTATACTCAAATTATTATTATTTTTAGACGTGAATTTTTTTTTCTTTTTTGGGTTATCACACCCACCTCGCCCACCCGCCGAGGAAATCTAATTAAGAATAATGTTACTTAATACAAACTTTAATATCGTAAAGGCTAAATCATGTCTGTATATTTCTACATCTACGTTCTATGCAATTATATAGGAGATAGGACCAAATGAGATAAGAGAAATATTATTATGAATGTGAAACATATCAATCATTTATTTTTGAATAAATAATATTTAAACAAAACAGAAAAAATTATAATCAAACGATTATTGTTGTTTCGTCGAAGTTTGTAATGATAGCTAGTATTACCTTTTAGTAATCCATCGGTTGGATCTTCTTTCATTTGTTCATAAAGTATCAGTAGGAAAATGAAAAATAATTGTTTTTATCATACAATAGAAAAAGAATTTTTAATTGGTCGAGTTATAGACAACATCTCGCTCACACTAGATTTACCCATCAATAGGTGAGCTGCCAAAGAGAGAGAGCGAGAACGGAGAAGAGGAGGACACAGTTGAGACCACCGGCGACATTCTCACAGTGATGACAACAACAGGATGGTGGTGGCTGGAGGTTGTCGGAGGGAGAGAGAGAGAGGACTGTGAGGGAGGGAAGGAGAGAGAAAAAGAAGGAAAAAAATAAAATAAAAAAAGGAAGTGAGGGAGTGGGGTGTCGTGAAAGGAAAAGAAAAAAGGGGAGAGAGGAAAGGGAAAATTAAAGAAAGATGAAAAGATAAAGATAAAGAAAAAGAGGAAAGGAAAAAGATAAAGAAAAAAGTGTAGGTTATATCAATGTTGTGTCACTAACACTGTATGTAATTCTATGTCAAAATTAGATTCCCATTTTTTTTCATGCTCGGTTAGTTTTAAAACAAGAACAAATTTTAATTTTTGGGTCGTTATAATAACAAGTTATTAGCTAATATCTAGACAACTAAACCAATTTTAACTAATTTCTACAATCAATAGGATACCCCAAATAGAAAATGTTGTCAAGAGAAAAGCTAACACGCTCCCAAGAAATTTCCAAGTAATGCTTCTAATTATGTTGACCCTAAGTCAAGCAATGCAATTATGCAACCGCGTGACATATGGGGCAGGCTAGGCAATTTAAAAGTAGGAAGAGCGGGGTGACTCAGTGACTATAAAAGAATGGAGAACGAAACAGGTTAGGGACACCCACAATTTAAAAGCTTAATTTGCTTCTGATACATCTCTCAAACATATATACTTACATTGCATCTTTATAAAATAGCATTCATTTTTATCTCATGCATTGCCATTGAGTACTTTGAACATTTGCAACCGCATAGAATGACTTGTTTTGCTTCGAACTCCAATAGGCCCGAATCAAGGAGTGCGTTTTTTCTTCTTCTAGTTATTATTATTATTATTATTATTATTTCAGGTGGGATTCAATTACAAGAGTTAGGGGCTATAGGGGCTATAGCTTCTGTGGCATCATCGCAGCTTGACTTGGAAGCCAACGCTATGCTCCGGAGTGGATGGTGGTACATGTCGTCTTATGATTACAACATCTCCAGTCGCTGTCATTGGGGTGGTATAACTTGCAACGGCGCTGGAAGCATCACAGAAATCAAATATGACTATTGGTATCTTCGGGGTAATGGAAGCATTCAATTAGCAACATTGAACTTCTCTGTTTTCCA
>CM062351.1:32885795-32906795 GCA_031216105.1 Dalbergia cultrata
TATTTAAAAAGTTTAGATTACAATTTATTTTAAATTAGTGAAAATATATAGAATTTTATTTATTCACGTTATATATATGGATAATACTTTCTTATGCATAGTCCCCGCAAACAAACGCATAAAATTATTTATATTAAAAAAAAAGTATTATGCATGGATAATACTTTTGGCCATGACGCTGACTCCTGGTGTTATCGATTTATCATTCACAAATCAAAAAGCCATGTTATGTGGTTTCAAATTGCTTGGCATCATCTTAGGATTTTCTGTCACGCATATGATTTGACAATGACGTGTATAAAAAGTGAGTTAATTATAGCGACGAAATTTTCATTGTTAATTTGTACTTTTTTTTTGTGTTGATAAAACTGTTATCTTATAATTCCCTCATAAGGAATAATTTCATTGCCATAGTTTTCAAAACCGGATCGAAGTTGAGAAATTTTATTATGTTAAAAACACTTTCTGTGGGTATCAAAGTTGTGTCCAAAGAGATGAGAGGAGACTCCAGTACCACCGAACTATTAATGTTGTTATGCAGTAGTATACAAATCCAAATATATATTATATATTTATCTGGACTATATTAACATATTATATTTTTATAATTTTATTTAATTAAATCCAGTTCAACTAGTGATCCATTAGTTAAACCAGTGACCTAGGAATCCAATATCTTGACTGTGTTAATCACTGATTCAGTTCTGAAAACAATGCCTATAATTTCTTGCAAATGTCTCACTAAGCTGCAGCCAATTCGTGGTAGATATGTTAGAGATTGAAATACAATCCATTGCTAAATAATCATTGTATATCTCGTCATTGCTATTGTATTGTTTTTCTCAGCAATTCCTAGCTATTTTGCGTTTTTAATATGATATATGGGTAAATAAGGTGTATCACTCACCAAATATTTAACTATATTTATTGAGTGTGGTTGAATATTTAAGGACACATATTAAATATAGTTAAATTCCTGAAATGTGGGGAGAGACTATTGTCACTCTCTTTTGGCTATTACCACTCCCACTAATACCCCTCCTTATTGAGTGTTACCAAAATGCCCTGCTTCTATTTTAACTTAAAGAATGACTAGTTAACATTAAATTATTTATTAATTATCATAATTATACTACAAGTTATTATTGTCAATTTATAACTAAAAATAATTTAATTAATTAAGAATATTTAATATTGATCTAGGCACTAAATATTACAAATATTTAATATTAATCTCTTTAATATAATAATTTATATTTATATATTGAATTGATTTTTTAAAGCTTTCTTAAAAGAATAGTTACCTAAACATAATAGCGAATATTTTTTGGGAAAATGCTATTGGTTTTTATAGCTACTAATCAACGCGTTTCTCATGAGGAAATATGAAAGCTGGAGTGCGACTAATATTCAGAATTTCGGTAGCATTTACGGAACTTTGGAACAATTCAGAATTGGAAAAGCAGGATGGTTATAGTAGTCTATCACTGTGTTACACATTTCATTGTGGTAGCTACCTCGTGTTCGTTCTTTTTTGTCTTGAGATGTTTGTACTCTGTTTGGTTGCTCTCTCACTTAGTGTGGGGTTTACGCTATTTCTATTATATAAAAAATCATATTTATTTTAATATTTTTAAAATGATATAAACATTACTTCAGTAAGGCTCATCTTTGATAAAAACATGGGATAGATATATCATGCTTGTACTAATCTATTAGCGGACATTAATTCACTCATAGAGAGGAATTGGAGAGTGAGGATTGCCCATGCTCTTCGTTAAGTCGATCAATGTGCTAACACTTTACCTAGATTAGGAAGTTCTGGTACTGAAGCTTCTCGGCATTGGCATAATCATCCCGAAACCATATTGGATGTGCTGCTAAATGATGCACTTGGGAGGAGACTCGGGCTGGCTAGTGCGGAGTTTGCTTTGCTTGTTTTTTAGGTTTATGTAACCTAAAAAAAATGATATAAACATTCGGTGATAAAATATCAATACATGTGTTATGTACTTTGATTTAGTAATTTATCTTTATAGTTATTCATTCTTATTTATTTTTATTTTTCTAAAATATTTGCAATTATTTCGTTTGGATAAGTATTATCTTAAGAAAGCTTTTGAAAAATAACACAATATATAAATATAAATCATAATATTAAAGATGTTAATGTCAAATACTTGTGATATTGAGTGCCTAGATTAATATTAAATATTCTTAATTAACTAAGTTATTTTGTTGTTTATAAATTGACAATAATAACTTTTGATATTATTATAATAATTAATAAAGTTTAATTAAGGACATCTTAGTAACATTCAATAAAGAGAAGTGTTTGTGGGAGTGGCAATTACAAAAAATGAGTGGCTAATGTGGTAGACTTTACTTAGTCCATTACAGGTTGGGCTAGCTATTTCGTCATTGATCAATAGGTAATTTGTTGCTAATTCTCAGTATGTAATACCTGTATGTCGCTAATCTATTGCTATTCTATTACAAATATATTTGTGATGCCGAATTCTGCTGTTAAGCTGCAGTAAGTCCCTCAAAAATTGATTTGTGATTTGTGACACTTTATATATTCACATATAAAATGAAAAATAAAATAAAAGCATTTAGAATACTTATATCTTTAGTTAATAGATAATTGTACATGGTTTTGTTGACATCTATCTATAGGGACACTTATGTAAAAGCGTGACAAAAAATATGAAAAGAGAGAGAAAAAAATTGGAGAAGAAGGTTATGATGAACCCAACCTTTTCTTCCGAATGTCTATAGATTTTATCTATGATACTCTAGGTAAAGCATGGTGTATAAACATGGCTAAATATTGAAAAGTGAGACTAAACTCAAATAAATTTAGCCACACTTACTAAAAAGTATGACTAAATATATTCATGACGCCTTTTGAATGCATTCAGCAACATTTGTAAAAGTCAATGTACTGAAAACCGGACCGGACCGCCGGCCGACTGTTCAACCGAGAACCCGTCGTCCGGGTTGGACCCCATAACCTGAAAAGAACTAACCCGCTCAACCGCAGAACCGAAATCAAGCAAGCAGGCGCACTGTTTTTTTTTTTTTTTTTTTACGAAAAAAATGCAAAATAATTCATTTTGAGGGTTTTTTTTTTAAAAAAGTCTAAAATATCATTTTTTTTTCTTAATTCTTTTTATTTTCTGGTATGAGAATTAGTAATTTGAGAGATTTAATCTATATGGATAATATTTATTTTAATTAAGAGATGAATTATATTATATTTCATATGTTTTGTTGATGTCTAATTTAATATTTAGTTATTTATGACATATATTTTATTTTATATTTTTATATATTTATATAAATACAGGTTTTATTATATACTGTTCAATTTCCGGTTAAACCGGTTGAACTTCTGAACCTCTGAACCCTTGCCCTGACCGGTTCGATGTCCGGTCCAGTTTTCAGAACCTTGGTAAAAGAACCTTGGTAAAAGTGGTTAGATAATTAGTGTCTAATACATTGTACTTTATGTAGTGCAACATAGCCTTAGTCTTATCAATGAATATGTTAAATTCGCAATGTAGAAATAACAAACCTTTATATCATAGTTTTTATACTCGGCTCAACAATCGACACAGCTTAGGCATTAGGTTAGTAGGTACTGCTTCAATTGATGTGTCACCAATTCAACCGGTTGAACTGGATTTAATTAAATAAATATAATAAAATAATATAAATAATTAACAATTTAACACACTTTAAATTTTTTTAGGCTTATAGAATATATTTTTGGTACATGATATGAATGTATATAAAAACATGATATAAATATAGGGGTTTTTTTTTTTAAAAAAAAGTAAAAACAAATTCCAAAGAATAAGCTACTTGAATTAGCATTGTGATTAGATGATGGGCTGACTTCATCATACATCTCATGGGCTTTTTCTTTTGCACATTGTGTTCTTGTTGTGCAATCCCTCCAAACAAACCGTTAAAAGAAATCTAAATGAGAAAAAAAAAAAAAAAAACACGGTGACAGAACGTAATCTTAACCCCTAGCCCCCACTCACAGATCTCTCTCTTTTTTCTCTCACTTTAATTTAGCGCCGCAGTAGTGCATAGCCGTCCCTGATGCAAGTCCTTCATTCTTCATTACATTCTTTCTCAACTCTCTCTTTCATTTTTTTCTCTCTCAACTCAACTTATTCTCTCTCTCTCTTGCTCAACTAGATCAACCATATCTTTCGCTTAACTGTGCAAGATATGATGGTAGTAGCGTCGTGACATAACATCACTATTTGTCCATGTCTCCTCCTGTTGGCAATGGATTCATTGCAATCGACGACACTAGTCCTTTCCTCATGGGACAATGGCCAACAGCTTTTTTTTGCTATGATGGTTGAACCGGTAGGCCATCGGGGCATTGATTTTTGGGAAAAATCGCCTAGTCATAGCAATTCTCTCTTATTCATGTCTAGGTCTAATCTGTAAGGCTATGCATATATGCTTTATATATGTGAATAGTACTATGGTGGGGTGTTTGAGTTTTGGGCCATATGATCCATAGGATTTTATAATCAAAACGATATGAAATCACAATTTTATCCTCCCTCTTTCTCTCTTGTCCCTTTTACTTCCTTCCTTTGCCATAATCACTCACACCACCAACCCACCCATTACCCATACCATGATCTTCCTAAGTTACTATTGTGCATTTGTTCGAACCCCATATGAACTCGTAATAAAGAAAAACTAACGGGTCACATTTTAAGTCACATATTGATAGAGACAAAAGCAAATTAAAATAGAAAATCAATGAGCATACACTACTAGAAACTTACAGGACATAGACAAATTTTATAGATGGATTTTTTCTGTCTCTAATACAGACTGATTTATAGATGGGTATATGAAAATATGAATTCTTTTTTTTGTCAAGATCAGAAAATCCATCTGTAATTATTGGCACAAACTCATGCCACATGGCGTGTAACTGTTACAGATGGACTTTACAAATGGAAAATAAAAGAATTTAAAAAAATATATGTAGACAGATTTATAGATGGCTTTTTATTTAATTTGTTTACTTAAATAAAATTCAAGTCGTTGTAGACAGTAAAATTCATTTGTAATTTTAATTCTCAAGCGTGTATCTTATGTGTGCTTTACAAACATTAAAACTCATTTGTAAAAGGTAAAATGAAATGATTCATTTCATTTAATGCATTATAGGTGGCTTTTACTATCTGTAATGTGATAAATGAAACACATCATTTCATTTATCGCATTACAGAGGGAAAAATCTATTTGTAACACACAAAATAAAGCTCAAAATGCATTGCCTTTCTTCTTCTTCCAAATTTTCCATCTCCTTCCCTCTCTCATCTCCCCCTCTCTAGCTCCGCTATTATTCTTTTGGCCACCATCAGTGATTAGAACCTCCATATTTTGTAAGCGATTTGCGTTATTGTGTTCATGGCAATGTTCTATACCTTTTAGCCGGTTTACTTTTTCATTTTCAATCCCTTTTTTTGTGCTTTCCATTGCTCAATGATTTTATTTTTTAGTGTTACTAATTGAAAGAAATTTTAATTGTTTAGGATTTTGGAGCACATTTGGAGCATTGGATATTGAAGCCATTTGGAGCACATTCTTTTGCTGGTTTATGAAGCATTGGTAAATTTTTATGTTTGATAATGTTTGGTTTTGGTGTTTAGGAATTGAAAAGTGTTTGTGAATTTTTTTTTCCTAATTTTAGTGTGAATTAAAAGGTTTCTATTTCTAATTAAAAATGTTTGTTAATTTTGAATTTTCAAGATTCAGCTGGATGCATTCTTAAAATAAAAATAAAAATAAAAAGTCATCACAGGCTAGTAGATTAACATAATTTTAAAACTTAAACTAATTAAATTTAAAAGTAAAAATTTTCGTATGAAATAATATTATTATGTTATTATTGTAAATTAGAGTAAATTTTAATTATAAGAAGTAATGAGTCATATATAATAATTAAAAAATTGGACGATGAATATTGATAATTACACTATTATGCCAACAAGGGTTAGCACACTTGGCAGACCTTCCGCTCATGCATCGTTATGACTTGGAATTGATTCTCGGGCTTTCCGTATTGTTAGGTGACATGAATGTACCTTTATAAGAACTCGATGAGCCCATATTGGCATGCCTTGACATTGGACTAGAGCGAGTTTTCCTCTTAACCTAAAGTTGTTTATAAAAAACAAGAGTTACATTATTACCTTTATACATATTTAGATTGTTGCGTTGAATAACTACAATATAGTTATAAAGTAGAATTTTTATTTTAATTACAAAATATGATGAGTTATGCAATAAATAAAAGAATAAAGTGAGTTTTTACTAAATAGTGCATTGAATTTTACTTATATATATATATATATTAATATTTTATATTATTATAAGCTACATATGTTTTATTTTATAAAAACTAAAATATATGTTTTAATAAAATTTATATATTCTGGTAAAAAATAAAATCATAAATATGAGAAAAATATATTTAATAAAAAATTTAAAAATAAATTAAAGGGTAACTTATCTTAATTTTTGGAGGATAGAAATATATGTTTTAGAAATAGAAGGGACAAAAATGTAATAATATTATCTCTTGAGGAAAAAATTGTATTTTATAAAAATTAAAGAATCATATTATAAATTCTATTTCTTTAAGTATTTATTTACAAAATTAAATTTTACAAAAAGAATATTTATATCTATTTATTACCGATATATATGGAGATTTTTTATTGGACCATATAGGCAAGGGTTTTGAAACCCAAAATTTGGCTTGGGTATCATAGAAGAACCCTTGATTATTTGTTTCATATGTAATGTATGATAAATGATCAATTCTGATTGTAAGTATTACACCAAAATATAGGTTTAATGACGATCTATTTGCGCCAATTACCCAAAACCGTCACGAGATAATTACTTAGCAATGGTTTCTACAGCGGTTTCCAGGGTAGCTTCAATTGGACTTATCACTTAGTAGCGATTTGCGACCGCTACAGAGTACTAATATTAATTTTTTTAGTATCTTGTCAAAAATGAAGTTGGCTTTTTTAATACTTTTTTCCTCTTATCTTCTTTATTCATGGTGTTCTTTCCCAAATGTTCAGTGACCATTTGACAGAAAGAGGCATTGCACCTTACCACTACCACTCTTCTAAACCTCGACCACCACCATCAGAACTACCGTCTCCCTCCCTATTTCTATCAGTTGCGACCACTACCACTATGCAATTCATCTTCTCCTGCACAACCAATAACCACCACCACAAAACTCACAGCTGAATTGCGACCTCGTTCTCCTCCATTGCAAGCTCAGCCACAAACCACCACTACCGTGTCACTGCTGCTGCCCATGCTGCAAGTCATCAACAAAGCACCTCATCCTCTCTTTCAATCTTTTTTCTGTGCCCTGACAATGGCAAAACCAGAGCAAGGTCATCCTTCACCATCGTTAGGGTTTCAGTTCTCGCTTGCTCATGCTCTCTTTCTCATGTTCTATATCTCATAATTGTAAGTCATGCACTTTAAATCTCTGATCCTAATTCCTCCATTGAATCCCATTTTTTCTAGATCCGTAATACACTTGTATATATTGTGTTTTGCTATTTGATTTCATCGATCAATGTTACCAAATTTTGATTTTGTTAGCTCCTAATTCAGTGGCTCATTGAACTTCTTCACTGAACCTTAGCTTCATTTTTGTGTTTTGTTTTAGGGTTTCATGAAAGGTAGGCTTTATTTTTCCTTCACTTACCCATGGGTCCAGGAAAAGGTATTTTCTTCGCCCCTGTTACTTTTCTTTTTCCATTATTTTCTGACCTATCTGTTCCTAGTAGTTCCAAATTCAACTTAGGAAAACAACAATTAAGTATTTTTTGACCTATCTGTTCCTAGCAGCTTACTATTCTTGGTAGTTCTTGAGCAATTTTGATTTTGTAAAATAGTTTATGGAATATTTCATTCCAAATAGCACAATGTAAGTAATTTATACTTCCGGCTCGAATAAGTTGTTTTCTCCGTCTAATTTCTGTTTCTCTTGTGCTATATTATCAACCAATGCTTGTTGTGTACTTCTTTCTCATTGATGTACCATGAATGCTATTCAAACTAATACAACAGCTGCAGTTTGCAATGCTATCAATCAAGTTATTACGGACCTTACTTGTGAGTTCTAACTATTGGCAGCTTTAAATATTGTCTCGACTTTTTAAATCTCTTTATTGCTACAATGCTAAATGTATTTCTATCTTTATTTCGTTGGATTGGATTGAAAACTCATATTGCTTAGTTAAAATCCATTTAATTTGCTAATTAAAGGCCAAGAGATAAAATCTATGTGATTCTTCCTTCTCTCTCCAGGCGAGAATATTTATTGATGGTTTTTGGTTGTTTGTTATTGTTTTACATTCAAAGGTCAAGGAAGTTTCAAATTTGGAGCAAAGATTTGTTATTCATCCTCTTTTGTGTTTTTTATGATTTGCTTATTTTCCTCTTGAGTGTTGTCTAACTCTAGCTATTAGAAAGCAGAGGCTTTGCTTTACTTCATTGATCAAGCATTCAATGAAGCACATTTGAAAGTTAGAGTTAGATCACCCAGTCACTCACTGAGGTAATTGTTTGAATGGTAGATTTTTGTGAACTATGATGAAGTTGCTTGGTTCATAGTTAGATGTAAAAATATATACTTTAAATTTGGTAAGGCAGGAAGTAAGTTTTAAATTAGGTGAGATTGACTATACATTTATTATACATATAACAACAGTCCTTAAACTAAATGAATAGAAAAAATAAAATAAAAGACAAAATTCTATTAGTAACTAGAAGAGTAAAAGAGAAGACCCCTTCCAAGAAAAAAAAAGAAAAAAATTATGTTAGTATTATTAAACTTTGTAGGTAAAAGAATGCATGAGAAGGGGGGGTTAAATCATGCTTTGGAGCTTTCTTCGAATCTGACACATATAATAAAAAGATACTATCAAGCTTAAAGCTTGAAGTGCAGCAAAATCATGGTTAGTTGTTTCAGAAAGTAGATCTCTGAAGGACTTTAATAATAACACAGCTTTAATAATAATACTTCAACGATTATTAAATTCAAGTACACAACATTAAAGTTAAGAGATCAGGGAAGAGAGAAATGACACAAATATTTCTATACTGGTTCGGCTAAACCTGCCTATATCTAGTACTCAACACATGTTGAGATTCCACCAACAACTACTTTCTCAACCTAAGAAAACAAACTGTATAGTCTTTACATTAGCCTTCCCAAACTCTCATAGTGAACAATAGACAACCCCTACTATCACAAACCGAGTAGTTCTGTACCAGCTCTCCAAGCTGAACTAAGTAGTCTTGAACCAGCCTCTCCAAGCTGAACCGTGACTTGTAGATAGCCCTTACTACCATGTTGCAAGCAATTCTTCCCAGCTTCTTCGAGCTAAACCATGATGACTGAAATGCCTCTATCATCAAGTTGTGAGTAGTTCTTACCCAGACTCTTCAAGCTGGATTGAGATAAGCAGCATGCCTCTGCCATCGCGTTGCAAGTAGTTTTACCTTAGCCTTTCCAAGCTATATCTCACTCTGATCACTATTGGATCAAGGTTACAAAGGTTATGTGTTTGGATTGCCACTTAAACTAACATACGCTCAAGTTTCCTTACAAATATTTAATAAAATAGACCTGAAAAACATGAGTGGATTCTCTCTAACATCTTTTCCTAAGAAAAGTATACAAAGTATTACAAAACTTAAAAAGAAGATTTTACACTTCAAGGAGACTAATTGCTTATTATGATGAACATCACAAGAAGTGTGGAGAGATTTTTCCTGAGTTTTCACTCTTATGTCTTCAACTCTCTTATTGATCTTCGAGCATGGCATCTCCATTTATACTCACTACAAGAAAATTGCCATATACTCACGGTAGTCTTTAGCTACACTTATACAAATTGTAGGTATAGATAGCATATAGCCACAAATATATCGTACCATCACTATAAGTTTTAGGGACAAATATTAATACTGTGGGTATTGGACATCTATACCTATACTTATATTTTGCTATCACTATAAATTTTTTTACTATGGATATAAGTAGCATATACCTACACTTGGAATTTGCCGTCACTATAAAAAAAATTTTACCATAGGTATAGAGAATATATATCCACACACTTATATTTTGGTGTCACTATAAAATTTTTTTACCATGGGTATAGAAGATTTATACCTACACTTATTCTATTATCACTATAGTTTTTTATTTTTCAGCTATAATGTTTTTTTTCCTACTGTTAGTGCTAATCTGAAAGAAATTTTTTTGACAGTATCGCAGATTGTACTCTATGTAAGAAAAGAAAATGAAATTATCATAACCTCCATATCATCACTCTCAGATCTGGCCACCCCCAACAAAAGAACCTCCTCCAAACTCTACAATATCACCACAACATCACCTTCAGATATGAGCAACAATGTGAAACCAACAAGCCCAGCCGCTCCACCGCCCCTGTAGCTTCGTAGTTGCCGTCCCTCTAGCTCCGCCGCCACCGCGTCGATCTCAAATCTCAGGTCTGTCTCCATCTCGGTTCAAAGATCGCACAATGAGAAAGGAATGCGATGAAACACCTAGCCAGCATGCATGCGAGTGACCGTCGTTCATCGCGCAGCCACGACCACCGTCTCCTCATCCAGATCGCTCAGCCACCGGGTCACGTAGCCACACCACTCGTGCAACCAGCCCTCGTCCGTCGAACTCGCGCAACCACTCTATCACATGAGCGCAACCACCCTTCGTCCAAATCTGCCCTCCACCGTGACCAGATCTACCCTCCGCCAAGACCCCTTTTCCTGACCTACCCTTTGTCATGACCAAGTCTGCCCTCTCATGAGCCCGTGACCAAGGCCTAAAACTTTGAAAGACTGAAAGGTACTACAGTTTCTATATTATGGCTTTTCTTTGTATGTGTGTACCTTTCTATGGTTGAAACTCTGAAAGACTGAAACTGTGAACCCGTGACCATCACTGTATTTCCATTAAAATTAGTTTCCTTTTTGTTTAGTTGTTTTTCCCAAAAAAAATAATACTTGAACATGTTGTTAACATAATCTATTAATAACTAATAACATTCATTATATCTCCCTATGAATGCCATTACAGGTTTGATCCTTGTTTGGTTATTCACTTCATTTCATTTGCGTTTGTGTCAATTATATTTCAAGGTTATGTAAGTTTTTTTTTTAATGTTAAATATGTATTTTATGGTCTCTTTGCTTTTTCATCTTGTGAAAGGTTCAATGACATACAATATATCAGTTTCAATTTTTTTTTGTTTTTCTTGTACTGCTAAGAAAGAAAAGGAGGAATAAGGAAGGGGATGAGTTGTTGTTACTTTGTTTCTAACAGAAGCTTATTTAGTTGTTATTTACAGATCTCTCTTTTTCTTTTTTAGATTTGTTGCTATTATTTTATTGGATTCTTGTTATCATTCTCCTTGTATCCTACTATTTGAATGTATTCTTGCTGAAAAATAATAGGTTATATTTTTTTTCCTTTTAATTTTAATTTTATGTACTCTTGGTTTTTTTATTTGGTTATGATATTTGGATGTTTTGATGAGCTTCCTCTGATTCTGTTTAGAAACCAGAAATAGACAACACTACATATCTTTCTTATGATAACTTGTTGCTAGAAGAGTAAATTCATCACCTTTCACTCTCCCTTACGCATTCTCATTCTCTTTTTTAAATGGCATCTTATTCCCTTGGTATTTCTAGAAATGTTCTTCTGTAGTGATTTATTCAACCCATCTATAAACCATACATTTTCATAGATGTGTTTCTTTGTCCTCATTCCTTCATATTTCAATTCCATTTTGTTTGTTAAACCAGAAGTTTCAAAGGAACAGTCACCCACCTAAAAGAGTCAACCTATAAAGTTTGACTTCGCTTCCTTGTGTTGGAAATGACTAATGGTTGGTGGTAGCATTACATGCAATCGAATAGTTTTGGATTTGATACCACTGAAAAGTGTTATGTGCTAATTCCAAATTTCCAACTTAAGTTTGGTGTAGAAGTTTATTTTCTTTAATTTCCTAATTCTCTTTTTCTCTTAAGAACATATATGGTAGCAATAGCACTCGTACGCTGTATATTATATCGGTATGAATGTTATTAGTTATTCAAGCAAAGGTTTTTGATGATTAGTATATTATGGAATGGATAAATTTGTCAATAGCTTTTACATTACTAATTGCTACTAAGACCACTTAAGGTAGTTGTGAATTTCTCTTCTTAATTTTCATTGTCATAACTCTTACTCTCTTATAATCAATAAATAACAATCAGAATACTGATATAGACCATTCTGAAGTTGTTGATATGGGTTTGTTTACTTAATTCCAGAGTGTTGTTATGAATATAAAGATTATATACTTGTAAGCTGCAAGGCCCCAAATGATAGGCATATTAGTTGACTGTGTAATTATAAGCTATGAAGAATACCATGAAAAGAATAGGAAAAATTGCTCTCGTCAAGATACAAATTTGGTGATCATGCATCTACTGCATATGTGACTTTTAGAGATGCTTATGCCTTGGAAACTGCATTATTACTGAGTGTGAGTTGCTTATCCTCTTGCTTGTTTGATCTCTTATTGTTGAATATCATGGATTGGCATATAATATATAACAGATTTCCTTGATATTTCACCTAATGTGCACTAGATAAATATCTGTAATTGGTGATTTGCTTTTGCATTGAAGTGCAAGATGGATCTACAATCTCTTTGAATGTTTTTTGTCTTTACCTTCTATGTGATAGGCTGAATGATAGAATTATGTTTCTAGAGACATTTTAAGTTTGACTAAAATGAGAATCTAGCAGAACATTTTTTGTGCATATTTGAAAATATTTACAAATAGCTTTTATCTATGGGCTACATGTGACAAGCTATATATTGTGAAGAAAGTATAAGTTATCTGAAATATGTGAAGTCTCTGTTTTTCTGTAAATGGTTTGATTTAGGCTGTTGGGAAACTAAGTTTTAGAAAATTAGACCTTGTCATAAGTTTTCAGTATTTCTTATCTCCTAGAGGCTTTTCACACCTATGATTCTCTCCTTTCAAAATAATTAAAAGCAATAGGAAATAGCTAAATGATATAAAAGCAACTCAAATCCATGAGGATGTCTCAGTAGTACTCAACCTTGATGTAGCTGGCTTGTTTTTCCTGGACCGAAGAATTATGTTGCTTCCTACATAATTTGATTAAGATATATGTCAACCAATAGTTGCTGTGCTTTTATTTTCATCTGTTGTCCAAGAGTTACTCAGTTATTGATATGATCATCTGTTCTTTTTTCATGAGTATAAGTTACTTAGTTATTACTATGCTATTAGTTATACCCACGGAAAAAAAGACCTTTCCTCTAAAGTATGTAGTGACAGAATTGTTTTCGTAGGTAATTACCTGGTGATTATTTGTGATGGTTTTTAGTTCTATCACTAAAACCTATAGTGATGACACAATGAAATTTGTATGTATAAGTCAAGGTATTTTCTGACAGTAATGGGTACCATCACCATTTGTTATACTAACGGCAAAAAAACTGTGGGTAATGACATAGTAAAAATCACGGAAGTAGACGTCCATAGGTATAAATTTTTGAGGCTATACCCACGGTTTTTATACTTTTACCTATGGTTTTTTTTCGTTACTATATGGCAACTTTCTTGTAGTGACTAGTCCTTCTTCATGACTGTTGCCCTTGATCAGATCTCCAAGTGACACGTGTAGATCATATATTGTGTCTTGGAACGTTAATCTAGAGAGGTAGGCTGACAGACTTGTCACATCGGTTGCAGAAGCCGTTATATTGTAGAGGTTTTTGATGTCCTTCTTTCTTTTTACTTTCTGATCGTGGTTTTTGAACTCCTCCTTCTAGATGCTAGGATGGTTGACCAATCAGGCAGAAGAGATGACATACCAGTTATAAAACTGGTTTTGACTTGAGATTTGAAATTTGAATTTCAAATTTCCCTCCATTTCTTGTAGCGTTTTGTGCTTCACAGTTAAGTGAACTTTCTGACATGCGTAATCAATCCATTGATCATTCTTCGATCTTCCAGTCTTCAATCTTGGCTTTTTAATGCTAATTGATTTGCGATTATGATGAGTGTCAACTAAGTAACATATTACTTTCAGGGTTGGCATGATTTCCTCATTTTTAGTATACTTTCTGAAGTCCTATGTTACTTTCTGAAGACCGTTTCCTTGGGTTTCTTGTTCTTGTATTGAATGCATGTAAGCGTTCTTTACATGATATAATATTCACTCCATTTAAGTTCATTCTCTTCCCACGAGATAAAACATTTTTACACATGCAAAATGAAATTATTTTCGCTTAAATCCGTGTAATGCATTTTGAAATTTACCTTTTAAGCTTAGTCAAGAAACTCAAGGTAGCCATTAGTCGCTCTTCAAAATATTTTCTTTAAATTGGCTTTATTGTCATTCAAAACAATAAAGCTCATACTTTCTGAAGGGTTTTGGAGCTTACAAACCTTTGGAGCTTACAAACCATAGCTTGTCTTCTTTTAGCTTAAGCATGAGTATGTATTTATCAAAGAACCTTAGGAGATGGATTATATACTTGTTGCTATGAAATGATCTAGAATTCACTACCTTGGCTTGAAGTTACAAACAATATATTCGTAATTTCAACTAGTGAGAGGCCTTAGTTACAAGCATAATTAAGTATGCTAATCACAGTCACTGATTGATTTTTCAAGTTGGATATTCATCCCCAGCTCAAAGTGGAATCATGGATAAACTTAGTCTCAATGTTGTCAAGGTTTGTACCTTAATCATAACCTTTGTTTTACCATCCATTGGATTGAACCTTGAAGTTCAATTGTTGACAATTCATAATGCTTGATGAGTTGAGAAAAACATTTACCTATTGGCTTCATTTGATTATGTGTGTCCTTATGACTAACTCCTTACACCTATGCAATATTCAATTTTTGGTTCAATATTGACAACTGAAGCCATAATCGGTGCCACTGTGAGTGGTAGAGTAGCTGATTATGCAAGTCATCGAGTTGTAAGTCCCTCCCATTTTGTGTATTCCACAAAGTGGTTGCATTTAAATTGAATGTTTCCTGTGTCTTTTTTACTGTCTTTTCATTATTTTGCACTTTACAAAACAGGCTATGGGATTCTCAGAGGTATTCCACATCTTGGGATAGCTTGCCATAGCATTTGCTAATGTAAGTTTGCCATGTTACTTCGTTCTGATATTTCTTGAAGTAATTGCTTACATGCTAGTTGCATATATGTCGGATAGTTCAATAATAATCTCGATACTTCAACTTATGTGTATGTCTTTATTTGTGTGTGTGCTCTTAGTAATAAGTAGTCTGCTAGAAAATGGTGCACCAATTGGAAATAGTTAAAAATTTTAATGACTACTAATTTACTTTTAAATTTTCATGATTAATTAGAGTTTATATATTTATGTCTAATGTATGTTTAGAAGACGTGATACTTGTAACACCTTTCCTACCATAAAGTTATGCTTAAGCCATAACTTTATAGCAAGTAGTTGTTACTTATTAATTCTACTAGAACTTAGAGGTGTATATATGTTATTAAATGTGGGTGTGCTTTTGTAAAAACATGAACCGCTTTTTTTTTGGCGTCGCAAAGTTTAAACATAAATAATATGTCATAATAAAATATTGAAATAATATAATTGTAATATGCATCGATGAGTGAATAATGTACATAACTAAATCAAACTCTTACTATGGTTCACATAGGAACCATCTAGTCTAAGTAGGGAACTACCTAAAATTCATTAAAAGAGAATAAAAATGCTGACTATGCTCTTTATCAGTGGCTCATCAAAAGATCTGGACCATAGCACCAATACTAGCTAAGGATCTCCACAAAGATCACCATCATCGCAATCTATGTAAAAATATGACAACAATAGGAATGAGAATCCAAGATTTCTTGTAGGAAAATTATTAGTCTACTATCCAGTGACATCTGACTCATTATTACTGCTAAGAAATTAATATATTTTCAATTGTTTTGTAGTAATTAGTTTATTTGTTCCTTTACTTATCATAGTCTTATGAGTAAATTTATGCTTGAGAATAAAACTCATAGGATTCCTTATATACTTCTCATATGATGTGTTGCCAATGATGTAACATCTAATATTACAACCTTATATAGATCACAATTCAGATAGCATGATATCTGCAATATATCACTTTATCACAGCGATGTAACACCACATGTTATAGCTTTATATAGCTCACTAACATAGTTCAATCGATGTAGTACCTCGTAGTACAACCTTATATAGATCACAATAGCATGTTATTCTTAATACATCACTTTCATCACAACGATATAACACCTGGTATTACAATCTTATATAGATCTCAGTTTTAATGCATGAGCTTATACTCAAGTAATTAATATTACATAAAGCTTATTTATGCATTACTTTCTTAAGTTTTCTTTCTTCATTTTAATCTTTAATATTTGTTTAGAAAATCTTATGATTATTATATAGAGTTTCTTCTTAATAGTTTTAGTTCTCATACTTTTGTTATGATATTTTCTTGAAATCTACTAAATTCTTATGAAATTTTCTCTTTAAAATGTCTTGAATTCTTATGAGATTTTCCGTTCAAAATCTCTTAACTTTTTATGAGATTTCTCTGTAAAATCTACAAAACTTTTATGAGATTTATCTATAAAATCTCCTAAACTTTTATAAGATTTCTCACTTCAGAAACATATAAAACTCCTTATGTTATAATTCTTGTAATTTTCAAGGAAAATAAACCAAGTATCTTACTTGACCTTACATGCTTTTTCTTCTATGGATCAAAATCTCATTCTTGTTTTTATGAAACTTTATTGTCATTTCAAAAATACTAATTCTTAAGAAATTATAAAATTATTTCTAACTATATTCTTCTATAATTTCCATGTATTTCATTCCTTTCAATGAACAAAATTACTTTATTTACTTAGTTAAATCTCTTACATTAATTCAATCAAATTCACGACACTTTTTGTATATGGCATCTTTACAACTATCAAGCTTATATACATGCATCTTGGAATAAATTTCAGATTTCACAAACATAATTTCACCCATATATCAAGAGTTTATATGAACAAAAATAGTCAAACAATCACAAGCAATAGACATAGATTTTTCCTACCTTACTTCAAGCTTTTTGATAATTCTTTCTCTAGTTTGTCTTCCTTAATTAGAGTCTCGAACCCACTTTCCAACCAATATATATACTGCTGGTTGAATAGATTTGAAGCCAAAAAAAGAAGGTTTTGGCTTGATTTTGATGCAGAGGAAGTATTGTTGAACTAGTTTAAGTGTTTAATTAAGAATAGTCTTCAAGGTTTTGGTGATTTGATAGAGTTTTTGGAAGAGAAATGGAGATAGTGAATGAAGGAAAGGAAGCAACCTGAAAGGTTCCAGGAAAGAAAGAAAAATGGGATTTTTTCTAATTATTTTTGGTTTATACAATAAAGCACTTAACCAGTAGATAATTACAATTGTTTTCGGATCAATTTATTTTGTATCTGTATTGATTTAATTATTCTGAGATTTGATAATATCCCTTAATTGGATCGATTTCGATGTACCGGTTATTACCATTTCGATACCTGATTAACACCTAAATAACTTTATTGGGTTAAAATATCTATTTAACTTTATCCTTATTTTTATATATGTCTTATACAATTCATAGGGTCTCATCCTATATCCATAATTAAAATATTATTATTTTGAATCTTTAATAATATTTAATTTATTTTCAATTTTTTAACAGAATTCTCATGTTATTTTTATCATAACAGTGTCTGTAAAAAATTTAAAAATCCCTATATAGTTTATTCACATTTAATCATTTTATCCTAAATAACACTATCGAAAGACAAGTCGTGACAATACTTTGAACCATTTTTTTATTTTTTATATTTCTTATGATGATTTGACCTTGGTAATTAATTGACTGCATCGGAATTTGCTACTGGGAATAACAAAAGCTGCAAATTTTCTAGTTTCAATGATCAATTTTAAATCGTAATGTGTGTTTTCCAATCAGTTACTTTTGTGTCATTTCATTCTAATTTCAGGATACATATTTAGGCTCATTAGTAGAAGTAAGATGCTCTTCCTCTGCTAATCAAGGACTCCAAACACGAGGACTATCATAATCTCATCCATAGACTTTTTTTTTTAAATTTTCTTAACACATTTAGCTACATATAAGAGTTACATTTTATGTCATTTTATTATGAATTATGTACATGAAACAATTTGTTTTAATGTACTTTTTATGTAATAATTGAATTTAATTTTTAGCTATGAATAATTGGTTCAATATGCATAAAAAATTTTACAGAGCCAAAACATTGGATATATAGACAAAATTGGAAAAAAGAAAAAAAAAACTATTGTCGATTGAAAGTTTCCGTGGATTTTTTTTTTAAAAAAATTAGCAGCAGTTAAAAACCACCACCAAAAAAGTTTTTCTTTTAAAAATTTGACAGTGAGGCAATTTTGACATCGCCGCAATTTTTCAAAGCACATTACTTGTCAAATTTTAATGGCGGTTTTCAACGGTCTAGAACTGCTGGGAATGTGCTGCCAACACTAAAAATGACAACTGTTTGTGAACTGCCACAAGTTGCTTTTAGCGGCGGTTTTAACTACTGCGAAACACCAAAACAACCACCGCAGGTTACCTTTTTTGGTGTAGTTATACATGAATTTTATTAAAATATAAAAATGTAAAATCTAATAAAGATATAAAATTGTTTCTTTCCTAAATCTCAAATATTTTTCTTTAATAATCTCAAGACTCAATTCAGCTCCTTTTCAAAAACAAAAAGAAAAAAATATTAAACTATTACAGTTTTTTCCCGTTTCTCTATATCTACATTATTTTTATTAAAATATAGAATAATGATAAACAAAGAGAGACTGAAAAAAATAGTTGGCAATGAGATATATAAAGAGAGAGACATAAAAATAAAGATGACAGATGTTTAACTTTCTTGGGAAAAGTAATATGATGGAGAAAATAATAATATAATAGGAATGAAAATTTTGAAAGGAAAAGTAATTGTTAGGAATGTATTCAGATTTTATATATTATTTATTTTATATTAAAAGAATGATAGTCCAACCTAAGGTTAAAGTTTTTGACAAGTGTCACATCAATCATCTGTTTATAAATATAAATATATATATACAGTTCAATAGTACTTTTAGATCATATTAAAGTGTTACTCATTTAACACCAAATTTTCCTCTAAAAATTACACTCTCTAAAGTAGCATTATGTTTGACAAATTTCACTTCTTAATTTGGACAGATGATTAATATTAATTATTCTAATATTTATGATGAACAATTAAATTAATCACAAAATTTAAATTTCAAATCCCATATTTTTTTACAATTATTTTTATTTATAAACTTCACTAATAATTTTTTTTATTTTGAAGTCACCGACCAATTCAAGTTCAACTCAGATTTACATTTATCAATAAAAAATTGTACGATGATATGTCAATAAGTTTGCACTAATACATTTTGACCATATCATACTAAAATCAATTATAATTATTTATATAATTACTATATAATCTTTTATTTAAAATTTTTTATTTTTATTTAATGCAAATTTCCAGTCTCATTTCATTATACAATAAGGAAACGGAAACATATGGGGACGGGTGATGAGTTTTTTTAAATGTGTACGAGGAAGAAGTCAACATTTTCTTCCACTAGAAGCAGAGAGTTGAATTCTTCTGGAATAATAATTTATAACACTATATATTTTTTTAGAGCTAATTATATGATCTCTACCATAACACTATGTAAAATGAGAAAATATAATCTTCTTTTTCTTGTAAGTTAACATTAAAATCAGTGAAATATCTCTCATTAAAGTTGGCTATGCTCATAAATCCTTATTTTTTTCTATATTTTAAATTTTTTTTATTGTGAATGCTAAGGCACATTTTCTTACTTAAGAAAATCGGGAAGGGAGTGGATGAAGATGATGGATTTTTTTTTTTATTTATACTCATAAAAATCATTTAATAATATTAAGTTGAATGAATCTATTCTTTTTAATATGAATTTATAGCCATTTCTTCACTCAAGAAGAAGATAGAGTAATAAGGGGACGAGACAATGAATTTTTCTAATTACATTATTATAAATATTTGTTACTCATAAAATCTATTTTAATAATACTTTTTTATAATTTCTTATGGATGTATTTTGATATACCATCAATTTTATTAATTTATATTAGTATCATCACCATCATTATCATCATCTCATATATCAATACACAATTAATTTTTTTGCGGATCACAAGTTCCGCACTAAAGAAGATGCTTGCTTGATTTTGAAAAAGTCTATTTTTGGTATGAGTCAATTATATGTTACAATTTTTAGAGTTAGCAATTGAAGATTATTGAAGATTTTTATATGTCAGGATGATTCAAAGATCATCAACAATGTTCTTATAAGAAAGTGTTTAAAAATATAAATCGAATGCTATTATAAGTTGATCAATGATTCATGTACAATCCATTAATAATTTATTTTAGTATGTAAACTATTTTTTATCACATATATAATTCAAAATTGTATATTTATTAAATTCATTAATTGGCCGTGCAATTGCACCAGTCAAAATCTGGTTTTCCATTAAAAAATAAATATTTGTTATCAAAATGAGTGATGTTATGTGTATAACTAAATTACACAATAAATACACACAACATACCTTATCACCATTGGATTTGATGAATGAGTTGGGATAGGTAGGGACCATACATCACATCTAATTGTGATAAAATATGTGACGTGTATTTAT